>PGFW01016615.1:26558-44703 GCA_003123925.1 Haematobia irritans | reverse complement strand
GTCAAAAAATTTATTTCTATTTAAAAAATTGTTGTCAAAATTTTATTTTCTATAAAAAATGTTGTTGGTTCAAAATTTTATTTTATAGAAATTTTGTAAAAATTTTATTTTTAAAATATTTTATTTCTATAGAAATTTTTTTTTGAAAATGCCCTACAACCTCCTTAATCCAGACAGTTTTTAGTTAGAACCTGTGTCCGAAATTAGCATTCAACATATAGACCGATCTCAGATGTGGACTTCTTGGCCGCGTGGCCTTAATTTAACGAAATACTATACGTTTGCCTGGAAATTCGAAATTTGGAGTTGCCCCTATAGGTCCTTAGGTTGGGTAAAAGGTTAGGTTTAGTGATAGCCCGTTATTAATGAGTAAGACAAAAAAGAAAAGCCCGATTCTATGTTTAAGCTTAAATGATAAGGGTCCTCTTTGTCAAAATTTTATTTCTATTAGGAAAATTTGTCAAATTTTATTTTATGGAAAATTTTGTCAAAATTTTTTTATTTATTAGAAAATTTAGTCAAAATTTTATTTCTGATAGGTAAAAATTTTGTCAAAATTTATTTCTAGAAATTTAACATTATTTTGATAAATTTCAATGTTATTCGTTAGACAAACTTTTGCAAAATTGTATTTCATTTAAAAAATTTCTCTGAAAATTTTGTTTTTTGCTAACTAGAAATTTTGTCAGAATATTTATTTCTATAGACAATTTTGTGATCCTAAAAGGATTTTATTCAGAATATAGAAAATTTTCTTCAAAGATTTGTCAACATTTCTTGATATGTTAATTTTCTAAAAAATTGCTGATTTATTTCTACTGAAAAATTTTGTCAAAATTTATTTCTATAGAAGCAAAATATTTGTATAAAATTTGTAAATTTTTCTATGAGAATTTATGTCAAAATTTTATTTCTATAGAAAATTTTTGTCAGCAATTTTATCTAATAAATGCAAAATTTAGAAAATTTAGTCAAATTTATTTTCTATAGAAAATTTTGTCAAAATTTTATTTCTATAAGAAAATTTGTCAAAATTTTATTTCTATTAAAAATTTTGTCAAATTTATTTCTATAGAAATTTTGTTCAAAATATTTATTTTTATGAAATTGAAATTTATAGTTCTATAGAAAAAATTTTGTCAAAATTTTATTTCTATAGAAAATTTTGTCAAATTTTAGAAATATTAAAAATTTATAGAAATTTCAAATTTTTAAATTTGCACAATGATTATAGTTTTTCATATAGTTAAATTTTATTTCTTATAGAAAATTTAGTCAAAATTTTATTTCTATAGAAAATTCTTGTCATTCCATTTTATATAGAAATGTATGTCAAATTATCTTTATAAAATTATTTACTATAGAAATTTTTCAAATTTATATTTGTAAAGAAATTTTAGTCAAAATTTTATTTTTTATAGAAAATTTTTTCAATATTTTATTTCTATGAAAATTTATGTGCAGAATTTATTATATTGAATTTTTCTATTATATTCTAGAAAATTTTTGTTCAAATTTTTATTCTTATAGTAAAATTTAGTTCAAAAATTTTATTTGCTATAAAAATCTTTAGTCAAAATATTTATTTCTATAAAAATTTTGTCAACATTAATATTTATAGTTTTCAAGTTTATGTAGACAAATTTGTCAAAATTTATTTCTATAGAAAGAAGAGGAATATTTTTCAAATCGTCCAGCGAAGCATCAAAACATTTTACCAATCTGCTGAACAGTTAGAAATCTTATCATTTTGGGATAGAATTCTACCATTTGTGGCCAACCGTGGTCTATTACCCTCATATTTTACCGTTTTTTCCTGTAATTAAATATATAGAGTTTTTTTAGGACCTTAAATTGCCCACAAAATTAAAAGGAAAATTTTCCCGATTCTTACAAATTTTTTTTCGATAGACAAATTTAATCAAATCCTTTTTTTCTTAAAAAGTTTGTCAAACATTTATTTCTTACAAAATTTTGTTAACATTTTATTTTTATACAAATATTTTTCAAAATGTTTTATTTCTGTAGAAATTTGGAAAAAATTGTATTATTTATAGAGAAATTTTGTCAAAAATTCTATTTCTATAGAAATTTTGGCCCAAATGTTTATTTCTATGACAATTTTGTCAAAAATTTTATTTCTATAGAATGTTTGCCAAAAATTGTGTTTCTATAGTAAAATGTGTCAAAGTTTATTCCATAGAAATTTGTTAATTTTTTTTTCTATAAATATTTGTCAAAAATTTATTTCTACAGTAAGTTGTGTTTACATTTTTATTTTTATACGAAACATTTTTTCACAATGTTTTATTCTGTACGAAGATTTTGGGGCAACAAATTTTTCCTTTTTGTATTTTTTTATAGAAAATTATTGCCAATTTTATTTTATGGAAAATTTTTCAAAATTTTATTTCTATTGAAAATTTTGTCAAAAATTTTATTTATAATGAAAATTTTGTTCAAATTTTTTATTACTATAGAAATTTTCACAATTTTATTTCTATAGAAATTTTATCGAATATTTTATTTCTTTAGATAAATTTTGTTCAAAATTTTATTTCTATAGAAAATTTGTAAAATTTTATTTCTATAAAAAGAAAATTTTGTCAAAATTTTATTTCTATAGAAAATTTGGCCAATTTTATTTCTATAGACAATTTGTCAAAAATTTTTATTTTATATAGAAAAATTTTGCTGCAAATTTTATTTTTATAGAAATTTTGACAATTGTATTTTTATAGAAAGTTATGCAAATTTTATTTCTATGGGCAAATTTTTTTTTCAAAATTTTATTTCTATGGAAAATTTTTGTTCAAAATTTTTATTTCTATTAGAAAATTTTTGTCAAAATTTTATTTATTATAGAAAATTATGCCAAAATTTTTTTCTATAGAAAAAATTTGTCAAATTTTTATATTTCTATAGAAATTTTTGTCAAAAATATTATTTATTATAAGAAAATTTTTGTTCAAATTTTTTTTCGATAGAAAATGTATCCAAAATCTTTTTTTCTATAAAAAGTTTGTCAAAACATTTTATTTCTAACAAAAAATTTTGGTTAACATTTTATTATACAAAATTTTTTCAATTGTTTTATCTGTAGAAAATTTGGCAAAAATTTGTATTTTTATAAAAATTTTGTCAAAATTTTATTTCTATAGAAAAATTATTGGCCAAATTTTATTTCTATAGGACAATTTTGCTCAAAAATTTTATTTCTATAGAAAAATGTTGCCAAAAATTTGATTTCTATAGAAATGGTTTGTTCAAAAGTTTATTTCCATAGACATTTTGTTAATTTTTTTTCTATAAAATATTTGTCAAAAATTATTTACAGTAAAGTGTGTTTTACATTTTATTTTTTATAGAACATTTTTTTCAATGTTTATTTCTGTAGAAGATTTTTTGCCAACAATTGTATTTTTATTAGAAATATTTCCAAATTTTATTCTATGGGAAAATTTTTTCAAATTTTATTTCTTATGGAAAAGTTTTGCAAATTTTATTTATATAGAAAAATTTTGTCAAATTTATTATATAGAAAAATTTTGTCAACAAATTGTATTTTTATAGGAAATTAATGCCAATTTTTTTTTTTGTTTTGTAAGAAAATTTGTCAAATTTTTATTTCTATAACAATTTGTCAAAAATTTATTATCCTATTGAAAATGTTGTCAAAAAAGTATTTTCTATAGAAAATATGTCAAAGTTTATATCTATAGAAAATTTTTGTTAATTTTTTTCTGTAAATAATTTGTCAAAAAGCTTATATGTCAAAAGTTAGTTACTTCTTATATAGACCAAGTTTTTCAATGATTTTATTTCATGTATGAAAATTTGAAGCAATTGGTATTTTATAGAAAAATATGACAAATTTTGTTTCTATGGAAATTTTTTCAATATTCTGGAATATTCTATGGAAAATTTTGTGAAATTTTTTTTCTATATGCAAAATTTTGTCAAAATTTTATTTATATAAGAAATATTTTCCAAATTTTATTATATATTGTCAAATTTTATTATAAAATTGTCCAAAATTTTTTTATTATTAAAAAATTTTGTCCGAAAAATTTATTTCTACAGTAAATTGTGTTTACATTTTATTTTTATAGAAAATTTTTTCAATGTTTTATTTCTGTAGAAAATTTTCAAGAATTGTATTTTTATAGAAAATTATGCCAAAATTGTTTTTCTATAGAAAATTTTGTCAAATTTTTATTTCGATAGAAAATTTAGTCAACATTTTTTTTTTCAATAAAAACTTTTGTCAAAAATTTGTTTCTACAAAAAATTTTGCTAACATTTTATTTTCATAGAAAATTTTTTCAATGTCGGTAGAAAATTTTGCAATATTGTATTTTTATAGAAAATTTTGTCAAAATTTTAATTTGCTATAGACTCAAAAATTTTCTGGCAAATATGTTCTTATATTGAAATTTTGTAATTTATATTTTAGAAAATTTGTGAATTTTTTAAAATTGTATATTTATATTGATACATTTTGTTAATATTTAACTGTCATTGGAGCGAAGTCTGTCGTGTGGTAGCACTTGAGATACAAATGATTCGTATCGAATTTTGTGTTCTGAACTTTTTTGACCATTTGCACTATTTCCGCGTACCAAGCAAATCTCGTTTCTTTTTTATATATTAATTTAAATACAGTCAATTAAACACAACACTTAGAGATATTTCTTTACACGAAGATTATTCATTTGACCACAACAAAATACAATATTTCTGACAGCCAAATTAAAAAGTTGACATTGTGACACTTGTCTTTAATGCCAGCACAACGAACTACGTTTGTGATTAACTTACGCAAATACTTCCAGGGATTTGTTTTTTGAGATAATTTTTATATAACCAAGAGTCACGTTTCAAGTTAGCAATCAAGGAACAAACAAATTTGGCCCCTATTTACAAAACTACCATCTCTTTGGAATGTTTTTTCTGTTTATTTTGATTCACGTTTTTGGATTTCTGGATTTCGAAAAATGCACTATGACTTGGTTTCAAATTTCTGCAGATTTTAGCTAATTGACAAGACAACACTGACACTGAGTGGCGGCGGATGCGTTATTGTGTGATTATTAACAAAAATTTCAGTGAAATGGCAAGAGCTGTGGTTAATTTGACGCCAGTCGCTTTCTTCAAAGTTAAAAAAATAAACCCAATTCTGCAGAATTTGCTTTTTTGAAGCCATACCACAAAAAAAAAAAAAAACAAACAACTTCAGCGGAAGTTGAAGACACAACAATTTGTCTTACCCTAAATTTTTGAGTGTGAATTAATGCAAAAATGTCCACAAACGAAACGATTAAAATTATGACGTTAAACAGAAATATACAGAATATGCTGAAAAACATTCCACTTCAACTTTAGAGGCCACTTCAATGTTCTTTACTGAGAGAAGTAAATTTTGACAAAAATTTTCTATAGAAATAAAATTTTGACAAAAATTTTTCTCGAAAGAATAAATATCGATAAAAATTTTACTAGAAATAAATTTAGACAAAAATTTCTTATGAGTAATTAAAAATTTAGATCAAAGATCTTTCTATATAGAAAATAAAATTTGGGCACTAATATTTTCCATAGAAATAAAATTTTGAAAAAATCTTTCTTCCATAGAAATAAAATTTGGAATAATTTCCTATAAAACATACAGGTTGTTGACTTATTACAGAAAATAAAACCATTGAAACAAATGGTTCTGATCAAAAATAACATGTAAACACACTTTACTGTAGAAATAGATTTTTGACAAAATATTTATATAGAAAAAAAAGAATTTTAACAAAATGTTCTATGGAAATAAACGTTCTTCGAGCAACATTTCTCCTATAGAAATCAATTCTTTGGCCAACATTTTCCTTATAGAAATAGAAAATTATTTGACAAAATTGTTCCTATAGAAATAATAATTATGGCCCAATTTTCTATAGAAATAAAATTGTCGCACTAATAGATGTTGTTAGTTAACAAATACAATTTTCTGCCCAAAATTGTTCTGTACAGAAATAGAAAACATCTTGCAACCAAATAATTTTGTTGAAAGAATAAACAAGGTGTTAGACAAAAGATTTGGCTGCCTGAGAAAACAAATGTTTGACAATAACTTTTTTATAGAAAAAAGATGCTGTAAAAAATTGAATTAAAATTTTCTATCCGAAAAAATAAATTTTCGACAAAATTTTCTATAATAAATAAGACATCTTCTGACAAAATTTTCTAAATAGAATAGCAAAATTGGACCAATACTTTCTTAGTAGAATAAAAAAACACCGTTGGCCCTAACTTTTCGCTATAAAAAAATACTCAGATTTATGGCAAAATTTTGTCTACAAAGAAAAACCTGTCAAGTTCTTATAAGTCGATAAAATTACCATGTAAAACAGGAAATTTTCTGTCAGGAACATAAATTTTTGCATAAGTTTTTTATGGAAACGGACACATATCTTGACCCTGAACGTTTATCTATCATAAATTCAAACATTTGAAAAAAACTCTGTTCTTATGACAAAACTAAACAACCTTTGACAAAATTTTCTTATCATAAATAAAGGCAATCTTTGCAAAAAATTTTCCCCATATCATAAATAAACATTTGACAAATATTTTCCTATAGAGAATCAAAATCTTGCAATAAAATTTTATAGCGAAAAACAATTTTGGCATACATTTTCTATAAAGATACAATTTATGGCAAAATTTCTTCTACAGGAGAACACTAAAACAGTTTGAATAAGATATTTCTCATCAAAACCTACGATTCTCACACAAATATCTTTTCTGTGAGAAATATACTTTTTCACCACAGTTTTTTATGGAAACAACGAATCGTCTGACTAAGTTTTCTATACTTAAACTAACACACACACCCACACTTTTCCACTAGACATAACAAAATTTGACAAAATCTTTTCTAGTAGAAAAAAATGTTTGCAGTAAGTTTTTCCTATAACAAAATACCACATTTGGCACAAGCTATTTTCTACAGACAATTACAAAACAATTTGAAAAAATTTCGTATAAAAATACCTATTGTAATCCACAAAATCTTTCCTGCTAGAATATCATTTTTAACGACAAGGTTTTTATTGGGAAACAAAATTTCTTCTCATCACGCAAATAACAATTTTCGAACGAAACTTTCGATAAAACGAATACCATTTTCTGCCACAAAATTTCCTATCAGTTATACACACTTTTGACACAAAATTCACTAGCAAATAACAATTTGACAAAAATCCTTCTATTAGAACAAAGAATGTTGGGCCCAAAGATATTCTCTTTTATGGACATAATAAATTAAACATTTGACACAGACATTTTCGCATCTAGAATATAGAAATATTTGACAATAATTTGCTATAGACAAACAAAATCACTGTTGGCCTAATGGATTTTTTATGGGAAACAAAATTTTTGATAAACTTCCTATATGAAATAAAAACTTCTGCAGCAAACAATTTTCTATATAAATAAAATTTTTCACAAGAATTTTGTATAGAAATAAAAATGTTGACAAATTTTGCCATAGAGTTAATCAAATCTCGTTCGTCCTGCCGCGTCCCTTGGGTGCTCCCTGGCTTTCGTATTAGATCAAATCTTTAGTTTCTAATTTCATAAGAAATAAAACTTTCGACAAAAGCTTTTCGTACCAGAAATCAAAAGGCATTGTACAAAACAAAATTCCAATAATAAAAATTAAGATTTGACAAAATCTTTTTGTAGGAACTAACCATTTTGGACAAATTTTTTATTAGCAAAAATAATTTTGCGACTTAAATTCTCCTATAGCCTAAATAAAAATTGACAAAAATATTATAGAAATGAACTTGCGCATAAATTTTCTACAGATACTAAACACATGAAAAGAGTTTTCTATAAAAAATAACAATTCTTGACAGGACCAACTTTTCTATAGCACAACTAAAATATTGACAAAAATTTGTGGTCTCCATAGAAATAAAATTTTGACAACATTTTCTTACAGAGAATAAAAGATGCTTGACAAAATTTCATATAGAAATAAATTTTTGACAAAATTTTCTATAGAAACTAAACATTTTATCTTCAATATTTAAATTTTACTATAGAAATTTGACACAAGATTCTCTATAAAATTTTGACAACAAGTTTCGGTATAAGAATTTTTGGACAAAATTTCTATGAGAAATAAAATTTTCGACAAAATTATTCTATAGAACTAAAATTTGACAAATTTTCGTAATAGAAATTTACAATTTTGACCTAAAACATTTTCGTATAGAAATAAGATGTTGAACAAAACTTTCGTACTAGAAATAAAATTTACAAAATTTCTATAGGAAATAAAAATTTTGACACCACACCTCCACTGCTATGCAATAAAATTTGAGCGCAAAAATTTTCTTATAAGTAATCTTTGCACCAAAATTTTTCACTTGATTAGAAAATAAAATTTTTGATCCCAAACATTTCTATAGATCCAGATACCCTTTTGAGTCAAATATTTTTATAGAAAATTAAATAGTTGACACGAATCGTTTCTATAGAAATATAAATTTTGGACAAAATTTTCTGTAGAAATAAATGTTTATAGAAAAAAAATTTAACAAGAATGTTCTTTATAGATAGATAAAATGTTGACAAAATCTTCTAGAAAAAAAATTGTTGACTTAGTATTTCTATGGAATACAAAATTTTTGACAAAATTTTCTTATATACAATACACCATTTCTCGACAAATTTTCTATAGAGAATAAAAATTTGACACAAATCTTCATCTATAGCCAAAAAAAATTGCGCCATAATTTCTATAAAAATAGCAACTTTGTGCCACCTTTTCTAGCGAGACATTAAAACAATTGGGAAAAACATGTTCTACTCAAAATAAAATGTTAACAACTTTTCTGTAGAAATCAAATGTTTGCACACTTCTATAGCATAAACAAAAAGTTTGAATTAAATCTTTCTATCGAAAAAAAATTTTGAACCAAATTCTTCTACATATAAATAAACATCTTTGACTAAAACTTTCTTATAGAAAAAAAATTTGACAAACTTTCAGTAGAGAAACAATAATGGCCATAGATTTTCTCAATAACAACGATAACAATTTGATGCCAAAACATGTTTCACAAAAAAAGACATTGACAAAAACATGTTCTCATAAAATACAATGTAAACCAGGAACTTTTTCTGTTAAAATAAATCTTTGGCAACAGTTTTTATGGAAACACAAATCCTTTGCACTAAAGTTTTTCTATTAGAATAAATTTTGAAAAAAATTTCCTATCATAATATAAAACATTTGACACAAATTCCTCATATAATAAGAAATTTTGAACATTTTTCATATCAAATCACCCTCTCACCACATTTCATATAGAATAAAAATTTGATAAATTTTTCTCATAGAATAACAAATTTTTGCATATATTTTCCTATTCAAAAAAGCAATCTCTATTGCAAAATTCTGAACAGAAATAAAAAACATGAAAAAATGTTTCTATACAAAATTACACTTTGCTAACACCAAAATCTGTCTGTAGAAATAAATTTTTTTGACAAGCTTTTATAGAACAACAAAATGTTGACTAAATTTTCTATATAATTAAAAAAAATCTGACAAAATTTTTCTAGATATAAAACTTTTACAAAATTTCCTATAGAAAACACAATGTTGGCATAATTTTCCTTGACTACAACAATACACAATTTTGTGCCAAACTTTTCTACAGAAGTAATAAAACATTGAAAACAATTGTCTTATTAAATAATAGCAATGTAAACGAAAATTTTTCTGTAGAAATATCATTCTTTAACCAAATAGTTTTCTTATGGAAACAGAAATTTTCTATAGAAATACAAATTTTCACGAAATTTTGTAAGAAAACAATTTGACAAAATTTTTTCTATTAGAATAGACATTTGAGCAAAAATTTTCCATAGAAATAAAAATTTGACAAAAATTTCTATGACGAAACAAAAAATTTTGGCAACAACAATGTCTTTTTGCTTTTATGGCAATATAAATCAAAATTTCACAAAAATTGTCTCGATAGAAATCAAAAATTTGGACACACACACTCTCGCTATAGAATAAATTTGTCCAAAATTTTTTTATAGAAACAAAATTTTGACTAAAACTTTCGCTAATAAATAAAAATATGACAAAAGTTTTCCTATGATAAATAAAATTTTGCACAAAATTTTCTATCAGCAAATTAAACAATTTGATCAAAATTTTTCCATAGATCAAAAAAATTTGATCGAAATTTTATTTCCTTATTTCCATAGAAATAAAATTGACCAAAGTTTTCTACAGAAATAAAACATTGCAAAAAAAAAAATCTCCCCCTATAAAAATTAAATGCTTGACAGAAATTTTTGTGAAATTAAATTTTTGACAACATTTTTTATAGCAAACAAAATGTTGCCGGTCTAAAATTTTCTATATAAGATAAATAACTTTGCACCCTAATTCCATAGAAATAAAATATTGAAAAAACTTTTCCCATAGAAAATAAAATTAATACATTTTCTACAGAAACTAAACATTTTGAAAAGACTTTTCATATAAAATAATAAACAATTTGACCACCAAAAAAAAAAATCGTCTTTTTTTTTTCTAACATTAGGAAAAATTTCTTTTCTTTTAAAGAAAAAAAAATAGTGACAAAAAAAAAATTTCTCTACTTAGACAATAAAATTTTACAACATTTCTACAGAAATAACGATGTTGACAAAATTTTCCATATAGCAAATAAAATTGTTGACAAAATTTTCTATAGTAAGTAAAATTTTGAAAAAAATTTTCTATAAAAATGTTTGACAAAATTTCTATAAAATTTTGACAAAATCTTTCTATAGAAATAAAATTTTGACACAATTTCTATAGAATAAATTTTGACAAAATTTTCTATAGAAATACAATTTTGACAAAATTTTCTATAGAAATAAGATGTTGACAAAAATTTTCTATAGAAATAAAATTTGACAAAATTTTCTATAGAAATAAAATTTTGACAAAATTTTCTATAGAAATAAAATTTTGACAAAATGTTCTATAAATTTGACAAAATTTCTTACAAATTTTGACAAAATTTTTCTATAGAAATAAAATTTTGACAAAATTTTCTATTAGAAATAAATTTGACAAACTTTGTATAGAAATAAAATGTTGACAAAGTTTTCTGTAGAATAAAATTTTTCACAAAATTTTTTATAGAAAAAAAATTTAACAAAATGTTCTATGAAAAAAAATTTGACAAAATCTTCTATAGAAATAAAAATTTTTGACATATTTTCTGATGGAACAAAATTTTGACAAAATTTCTATAGAAAATAGACATTTTCACAAAATTTTCTATAGAAAATATAAAATTTGACAAATTCTTATAGCAAAATGCATATGTTCTATAAAAATACAATTTTGCAAATTTTCTAAACCAGAATAAAAACATTGAAACAAATTTCTATAACCCCAAAATAAAATGTTACAACAATTTTTGTAGAAATATAATTGTTTGACAAAACTTTTTATTAGGAAAAAATTTGGATATCTATCGAAAATTTTTGATATAAATAAAAACTATGACAAAATTCTCATAGAAAATAAAATTTGGACAAATTTTCCATATAGAAATAAAATTTTCGTAATAATTTTTCTACAGAATAAAACATTGGAAAAAATTTAAAAATAAAAATGTATAACACAAATTTTGCTAGAAATAAATTTTTGCACAAAATTTTTTATAGGAAAAAAATTTAACAAAATGTTCTATAGAAATAAAATGTTGACAAAATCTTCTATAGAAAATTTGACAACATTTCCTTAAAATAAATTTTTGATAACATTTTCTATAGAAATAAAATTTTGACAAAATATTCATAGAAATATAATGTGGCCAAATTTCTACAGAAATAAAAACATTGAAAAATTTCTCTATAAAAATAAAATTTGCTGACAAAATTTCTGTAGAAAAAAGTTTTGACAACATTTTCTATAAAAATAAAATTTTGACAAAATTTTCTATAGAATAAAATTTTGACAAAATTTGGTATAGGAATAAAATTTTGACAAAATTTTCGATAGGAAAAAAATCTTGACAAAATTTTTGATAGGAAAAAAATTTTGACAAAATTTTCTATGAAAATAACATTTTGACACAAATCTCTATGAAAATGTAATTTGAACACAATTCTCTATGAAAATAAAATTTTGAGAAATGTTTCTATAAAAATAAAATGTTGACTAAATTCCAAAGAAATAAAATTTTGCAAAATATTTTTTTGTTTGGTAGTCTTTTGCTAAAATTTTCTCCATATTTTCTAAAGAAATAAATAAGAATTTGAAAAAAATTTTATAGAAATAAAATTTTGACAACATTTTCTGTAGAACTAAATTTTTGACCAAAATTTTCTACAGAAATAAAATTTTTCTAAAAATTTCTATGACAATAAAATCTTTAAAAAAATTGTCTATAGAAATAAAATTTTTCAAAAACGTTCTATAGAAATAAAATATTGAAAACATTTTATATAGAAATAAACTTATGACAAAATTTTCTTTGGAAATAAAATATTGACAAAAGTTTTCTAAAGAAATTAAAATTTTTGTAGAAATAAAATTTGACAAATTTTTTTAGAACTAAAATTTTTCAAAAATTGTCTATAGAAATAAAATTTTGACAAAATTTCTATAGAAATAAAATTTTGACAAAATTTTTTAGAATAAAATTTATCAAAAAATTTCTATAGCAATAAAATCTTTCAAAAAAATTCCATAGCAATAAAATTTTCTATAGAAATAAAATTTTGACAAAATTTCTATAGAAATAAAATTTTGACAAATTTTTTTAGAACTAAAAATTTTTCAAAAAATTGTCTATAGAAATAAAATTTTGACAAAATTTCTATAGAAATAAAATTTGCAAAATTTCTTTAGGATAAAATTTTTCAAAAAATTTCTATAGCAAGTAAAATCTTTCAAAAAAATTCCATAGCAATAAAATTTTTCTATAGAAATAAAATTTTGACAAAATTTCTATAGAAATAAAATTTGTTACAAAATTTCTTTTAGAAATAAAATTTTCAAAAAAAATCTATAGCAAATAAAATCTTTCAAAAAATTCTATAGCAAAAAATCTTTTAAAATTTTCTATAGAAAAAAAATTTTTTTTCAAAAATTGTCTGATAGATAATACAATTTGAAAAAATTTCTATAGAACATAAAATTTTGAAAAAATTTTCTATAGAAATAAAATTTTGACAAAATTTTTTTAGAAATAATATCTTTCAAAAAAATTCTATAGCAATAAAATTTTTCAAAAATTTTCTATAGAAATCAAATTTTGACAAAATTTTCTATAAAAAGAAATATTGACAAAATTTTCTTAGAAATGAAATTTTGACAAAACTTTCGTTAGAAATAAAAATTTTAAAAACATTTTATAAAAACCAAATGTTTGGTTTTTTTAATTTGGCAGATTTTTGGTAAAATCTTCGAACTTGACTTTCATGCAGACAAACATGAATCTGTGCCAAATTTAATTTCAGTATCGTGTTTACAACAGACAGACGGACATAATTATATTGTCTTCTTCCTGATATCGTTTTATAAGATGGTTGCCTTTTATATTTCGGTATTAGGGAATAAAGACATAACTGATTCTAAAATTTTATGTTTTTTTTCCAATATTTTTTTTTGCTTTTAAACAATACAATTAAAACAAAACAATGCGCTTTATGTGTTGTTTGCTTATGATATAAGACACACGTATATATTCTAGCTCAGAGAGAAAAAGAGGATGATCTAACGATTCCGTCTGTCGCGCGCAGAGTAATGATCTGTTTGTGTGTGTCAGATGTCAAAAATTTGAAGATGAGCTATATCGGTCAAGGTTTTAGTAGAGCCCTCCTATATGGAGGACCGATCTCCATTTAAGATTCGAACATCGGAAAATGTACATACTTGGTTTACTGTATATCATTTTTTTTGTGGTTTAGATTATGAACCTTATTATAGCAATTACTATCAATTTAAAAAATGTTAAATTGCCTCAAAACTTTATTAAACATTAACGCCAATTTAATGTGGTAGACATTTTACCTAAGGTCTTTTAAAAAATACGCACGCATCATGACATTGGAAAACAGAAACTTTAAGCTCCTCTACCTCTTCGTCAGCCATTTAGTAAATACGCCATTAACATAATCACATTGGTAATTCTGCATACGTTTTATTCCTTCAATGAATGAGTGAATGACTGCTTCTTTTCAAGGGATTCGCATTGCAGTTCCTACTCGGTGATGTCGTTGAAAGCTGCCTTGGCTTTGTGTTGGTCGCCCTCTTTGCACTTCATCAAGTGCGTCATCGTTTGTTGCTTACATTATCGCATAATTTCTCATTGTTTGTTGATAATTGTCGTTTCTGACACTGTGAGAAAAAATGTTTTGTTATTTTTTTTTATACCCTCCACCATAGGATGGGGGTTTTTTATACCCTCCACCATAGGATGGGGGGGTATATTAACTTGTCATTGCATTTGTAACAATCGAAATGTTGCTCTAAGACCCATAGATATATATTCTGGGTCGTGTGAAATTCTGAGTCGATTTAAGCATGACTGTCCGTCCGTCCGTCTGTTGAAATCACGCTAACTTCCGAACGAACAAGCTATCGAAGCTATGAAACTTGGCACAAGTAGTTGTTATTGTAGTAGGTCGGACGGTATTGCCATATCGGACCACTTTTACGTAATAGACCTCATATAAACCGATCCCAGATTTGGCTTTACTGAGCAGCGTAAAAGAAGCAAATTTCATCCCCGGTCGGCTGAAATTTGGTACATGGCGTAAGTACATGGTCTCTAACAACCATGCAAAAATTGGTCCATATCGGTCAATAATTCTATGTAGCCCCCATTTAAACAGATCCCCAGATTTTGACCCGTCGAACTTCTGGTTGAATTTTGGTACGTGTGTACAATGTGCTGCGCTAGTATATGCGCTAACAACCATGCAAAATGTATTTACTATAAAGCGATCCAAAAATAATCATCGCAAAATTTTATTTCTATAGAACATTTTGTCAAAATTTATATATTTAGAAAATGTTATCCAATTTTTATTTCTATAGAAAATTTCGGCAAAATTTTATTTCGATAGAACATTTTGTCAAACATTTATTTCTTTAGAAAATTTTGTCAAAATTTTATGTCTAGAGAAAATTTTGTCAAACATTTATTTATTTGGAAAATGTTGTTAAATTTTATTTTTGAGAAAATTTTGCAAATTTTATTTCTTTAGAAAGTTTTGTCAAAAAATTTTTTTTTAGAAAAAATTGTTAAAATTTTATTTCTATAGAAACTTTTGTCAAAATTTTATTTCTTTAAAAAATTTAGTAAAAATTTTATTTCTATAGAAAATTTCCTCAAAATTTTATTTCTTTAGATCATTTTGTCAAAATTTCATTTCTTTAGAAAATTTTGTCAAAATTTTATTTCTTTAGAAAATTTTGTCAAAATTTTATTTCTTCCAGAATTTTGTCCAAATTTTATTCTTTTACAAAATTTTTTCAAAATTTTATATCTTTAGGAAATACCCGCAAAATTTTATTTCAATAGATCCCCAGATTTGGCTTGCGGAGCCTCAAAGAGAAGCAAATTTCGTCCGATCCGGCTGAAATTTGGTACATGGTGTTGGTATATGGTCTCTAACAACCATGCAAAAATTGGTCCACATCGGTCCATAATTACCCAGCAAAAAAAGTTGGAAGTTCTTCCAAAGGCACAACTTTAAAAGCACTTCGGGAAGATGGACTCCCAATGATGTTCTTTATTTAAATCCCCAGGAAGTTCATTTAATTCCAATTTTTATAACTTGGTTTTTTCATACTTTTAATGGGTAATTTTAACTTTTTTTGTTTCAAATAGGTTAAAAACAGAGTAAAAATTCATAAAATGGTATAAATCATTTAAATTTTGTCGAAAAAATGCTAAATCCAATCTGAAAAAATTCTGATTTTTTTTAAATATTTGAGTTCGAACCTTTCCGACAGGCGTTAGAATCTATTAAAAATTATAAAAAATTATAAAAATTATTTATTTGACAAAATATCACAGAATTTTTTAATTTATATATAAAACATTGAATTCGGATCACATCTAAAGAAGTGATGCAAATTCAGTGGAACGGCAGTTGAAATGGAGGACTTCCGTCCTATGACAAGCCCATGTTAAATTCATCGCTTCTGCGTCAATTTTGCACCACTTCCGGATCCAAAAAGAACATATTCATTTTACTTTTTTGGCGACGCTTTTTTTGCTGGGTACATATAGCCCCCACATAAAGCGATCCCCAGATTTGGCTTGCGGAGCCTCAAAGAGAAGCAAATTTCATCCGATCCGGCTGAAATTTGGTACATGGTGTTGGTATATTGTCTCTAACAACCATGCAAAAATTGGTCCATATCGGTCAATAATTCTATGTAGCCCCCATTTAAACAGATCCCCATATTTGACCTCCGGAGCCCCTTGGAAGAGCAAAATTCACCCGATCCGGTTGAAATTTTGTACATGGTGTTAACAACCATTCCAAAATTGGTCCATATCGGTCTATAGTTATATATAGCCGATCCCCAAAAATAATCTACCAAAATTATATTTCTATAGAAAATTTTGTCACAATTTTATTGCTATCGAAAAGTTAATATATACCCCGTATGACTACTTACAATGAGAAGACGGGTTGAAAAGCTTAAGGTACCTTGCCATCGGCAGTTTTACCGCAACACAAGTAATTCGCTTGTGGGTGACAGTCTTTAGTAGAAGTTTCTACGCAATCCATGGTAGAGGGCACATAAGATTCGGCCTGGCGCAATCTTATGTGCAAATGTTGTTAACATTTTATTTCTATAGAAAATTTTGTTTCTTCTCCAAAAAGATTTTGTCAAAATTTTATGTCTTTAGAAAATGTTGCCAACATTTTTATTTCTTAGAAAATTTGTTAAAATTTTATTTCTATAGAAATATTTTGTCAAAATTTTATGTCTAGAAATATTTGTCAAAAATTTATTTTTTTAGAAAATTTTGTTAAAGTTTTATTTCGTTAGAAAATTTTGTCAACATTTTATTTCGTTAGAAAATTTCGTCAAATTGCATTTCCTTAGAATATGTTATTAGAATATTTTTGTCTATAGAAAATTTTGTCAAAAATTATTTTTTTTAGAAAATTTTGTTAAAATTTTGTTTCTTTAGGAATTTTTTTCAAATTGTATTTCTTTAGAAAATTTTGTCAAAATTTTAGTTCGTTAGAAAATGTTGCCAACATTTTATTTCTGTAGAAAATGTTACTTCTATAGAAAATTTTATTTTGTCAAAAATTTATTTTTTTTTTTAGAAAATTTTGTTAAAATTTTAGTTCCTTAGAAAATTTTGTCAACATTTTAGTTCGTTAGAAAATTTTGTGAAAATTTTATTTCTTTAGAAAATTTTGTCAAATTGCAAATTGCAGAAAGATTGTTATCAAAATTTTAGTTATTTAGAAAATTTTGTTAAAATTTTATTTTTATAGAAAATTTCCGCTAACTTTTATTTCTGTAGAACATTTTGTCAAAATTTTATGTCTATAGAAAATTTTGTCAAATTTTTTTTTAGAAAAATTTGTTAAAATTTTATTTCTATAGCGAATTTTATCAAAATTTTATTTCGTTAGAAAATTTTGTTAAAATTTTATTTCTATAGGAAAATTCCCGCAAAATTTTATTTCTTAGAACATGTTGTCAAAATTTTATTTCTTTAGAAAATTTTGTCAAAATTTTATTCTATAGAACATTTTGTCAAAATTTTATTTCTTTAGAAAATTTTGCTAAAATTTTATTTCTACAGAAAGTTTTGTCACAATTTTATTTCTGTAGAAAATTTTTCAAAACTTTATATCTATAGAAAATATAGTCAAAATTTAGAAAATTTTTGCAAAATTTTATTTTTTTGAGAAAATTTTGTTTAAATTTGTATTTTTATAGAAAATTTGACTAAATATTTATACCTAAAGGAAATATGTGTGGTACCTCTTAGTTGAAGAAGAATATCTTGCAAAAACTACCAAAACATCAAGAATTCGACCAATCTACCAAACAGTAAGAAAAATC
>PGFW01016613.1:0-12055 GCA_003123925.1 Haematobia irritans | reverse complement strand
TGTGATATTTGACCCAGATTAGTTTCTTGTCTGCCAGCACATCGAATTCGAAGATGAACTATAACAGTTCAGTTTTTGAAATAGCCCCCATATAAAGCGACTCCCGATATTACTTCTAGAGCCTCTAGACACCGCAACTTTTATCCGATTTACCTGAGATTGGAAATCTAGTGATATTTTATTTCCATAAATGTCTGTGTAATATTTGATTTACATCAATCTATATTTTGTTATAGCCCCCATATAGTGCGATCTCCCGATTTGATTTCTTGGGCATTTTTACTAGAGGTGTGCACGTGACTCAAAATTGTCGTGACTCACGTGAGAGTCGTGATTCACGCTGATGACAACGGAGTGAGTATGCGTGATTAACAAACCAAATGTCGTGCGTGAGTGTGAGTCACGAAAATAATTTCTTCGTGAATGTCGTGAGTTAACGATTTCGAAAATACGCGTCACGAAGAACTTACCGCGCCCCCCGTAAAATGTTTTCAGTGAGCCGCTTACGGTTTCCAATATTTACAATTTTAGTGAATTACCCAGCAAAAAAAAGCGCCGCTAAAATAAGGAGTGAAGAATGTTCTTTTTTGGATCGCTGAAGGTGGTGCGAAAATTGGAGCAAGAAGCGATGAAATTTAAACAATGGACTTGTCAAATAGGGGCGGATGTCCACCATTTCATTAGTCGTTGCACTGAATTTTGCATCACTTCTTAAGGTGTTAGTGAAATTTAGTGTTTTGATGTGAATTAAGAATATTTTGGCGATATTTGACAAATAAATAAATTTTAATTTTTTTATGATTTTTAATAGCATTCTAGACGTTTGTCTGGAATGTTTGACATCAAGTATTTGTAAAAATCGCATAGTTTTTCAAGAAATGGATTTTAGCATTTTTTTTGGCAAAAGATTTAAGTAATTTATAATTCTTGTCTGGTTTTTAACCAATTTGAAATAAAACAAATTTTAATTTCCCATTAAAAAATATGAAAAAAAGGCGAGTTTTTAAAAAAATGCTCAAATGCACTTCTCTGTGCTGTTAAAATAAAGAACTTCTTTGGGAGAAACATTTCGGAACTGCTTTTAAAGTTGTGCCTTTAGAAGAACTTCCACATTTTTTGTCTTGTATTAGTGAGTCATGAAAGTTTTTTCGTTGAATCACGGCATTTTTCGTGAGTCACGACATTTGTGCGTGATGAGTAAGATTTTCCGTGTAAGTGGATTTTAAAGATTTCGAATTTCTTTTCCGCATGCGAAAATTTGTTATATCTTTTTGTTTTTGGAAAGAAAACACGTATATCAAAAGAAATGCTTCCCTCTAGTGCAAAAAAAAACGATTTCTTGTTTAAATAGCACATGAAATTTTTGGACTCGCGAGCAATATTTTTTTTAGTGTAGGTTTCATTTCTATCAAGCTGTTGGGCGTAACATGAGAGATTTTTGTTCAGTATGTCCGATTTTCGACAGAAGTATCAAAAACTAATGGCTTCTCCCCTACTTCCCTCCTGGTTTATATTTATATAAATATAATTATAGGTATATAAATATTTTAAAATATGAATTAATTTAGTAATATATGACTGAAGTTATTGTTATATCAAATAATTTTTTTCTCCATGATTAAGTATTTAATTTTTGCGAAAAAGAAAAACAAACTCCGCCATGGGACCCTATTTCAAGATTCCTGGACTTTTGTTCAAAGAAATGCTTTATTTCTGCGAACAAACCCCAAAATTTGAGACATTGTTTTCATTTCCCATTTTGGGACTTTATTTCGAGATTTGACTTCCCGGAGAACTTGGAGAAGCCAATATCAACCAATCCGGTTGAAATTTGATACGTGATAATATGTTAAAGAAGCAGCCCGATTAAGTTTCATGACTCACTTTAGACATATTCCAGTCCATTGTGATACCACATTAACTAAAAAGCAGCCTATTAACATAATGGGCAACTTCTAGTTTTAAAACCGCTGAAGCCTTCTCGATTAATTTTCTTCTGTTGAAGCCAACCAGATGTTCCAAACCATTAGCAGAATGCTTAAGATAACGTTTCCAGGTCCGCTCAGTAATCTGAAGCTTAACACGCCCGCTAAAATTTGCTTACAGCCTAACACAAATGCAGGAACATCAACAAGAGGTGTTTAAATTGATTCCTTTCCCTACCGCATAATGACAGCTTCAGTACAATACGTCATATATTTCGCGCCAATAGTTTTTGGAAAATCGCCTATCAGGCAGGCGACGAGTTAATAGGCGAGATTAATCAGGAGTGATATCTGATGTCTCGAGAAGACACTAGCATATGTAGTGTGGCGGTCTATGTTTAACCATAAACCAGCTTGGTATCGTTAAACCCTTGAAATTCTCCCCATCGAACCATTTGCCAATCAAATACATGCCTGTTCTCACGCAGTATGAGCTTGCAGGTAGCCAGGGGCATACCAACAGATTCTAGTTCACCTGGAATATGTAAAGATGGTGCCCCTAGCCTTGCTAACATCATCCGCTTCCGCAGTTCCGCTCGGTATGTTCCTATGGCCAGGCACCCATTTAGGTGAATATTGTGCTTGCTCCAGGCCATCTCAATTTTGAGAAGATTTGCGGCAGTCGATGGCCGTTTTTTTCGAGTTAAGGAACACAGAGTCCCAAGGATTTTATTCAGGTTTGACTGTCTGAGTATATATTAATGGCTAACATTTTTTGGAACATTTGCTTTTCAGCCAATTCGCGCAGCCTCTCTTGTTGCTCATTCAAGCCTTGAAAAACACTACAGGTGATTAGGTAATCTTTCGCTAATTTTCGAAAGTTCAGATCTTGTTAGAAATATACTCCGAAATTCCATCCAATGTGGATCATCAGTGTAGAAATTCTATATATCTTTTAATTCCCCGGGCCATGTGTGCACACACGCCCTGCAACTGTTGGGAAAGTAGAGTTTTCAAACTTTTTTGTCGAAAAGTGGTCTCGCCACTACGTTTAGCTACATCTGGCATTATTTTGAAGGACCGACTGTGGCCGTAACTTTTTTTCAAGACCACAAGCGATAGCTGGCGCAAACCGCACAGCCGTTGTTGGCAGCTGACTGTTTGACCAAAAAATGTCTAAAGGCAATAAAGATTGCAGGCATGACATTAAGGGTAATTTTTTCCTATCTTACTGAAATGCCCTGCAGATAACACAAAGCACGTCATTCGCTGAAACTTTTGTCTAAAATTTGTCGCCTGGTGAAGTGCCGGCCACGCAGACTACAGCACCTACGATATACATTTATAGGTCTAACACACTGTCGTGTAATAGCCATGCAAGACAATTTTCTGTTTTAGTCCCCACTTTTTTTTCGCTACCTTTTTGCACGAGTAAACATAAGCTAAGCCGTGCCTTTCCTCGCCCTTTCTATGCAATATTAAGCTTAAAGTTCAGCCTTCGCTGTCCAAATAAAGCCAGGTATTTTTGCACACTCACCAAAGAAATTTCCATTAACGCCCTAAGGATTATGGGCATAACCGTGGGAGTTTTGGCGATCTTTTGGCAGTACATGACTAAGTTTGTCTTTGCAGGACTTTACACCAAGACCATTCTCTTTCGCCCATTTCCAGTCATCCGTAGGGCTGTTTGTAATAATATCTCTAATTGTTTTGATGGGAATATTCGCCCTGAAACTGCTAGAGCCACAGCAATCTGGCATATGACATCACTTTTATTCTTTCTTTCCTCCAGGGAAACGCAGAAAGGTTGTTTATAGCACCATTCCACAGTAAATTAAAAAGTGTTTGGGAGAACGTTTGTCCGTGCAGCCCAGGAAGTCTGGATCGGGGGAAATCGAAATACCGAAGCGCTTGAGACGACAAAGAGAGTTGCCGGTAGTTTCAAGCGTAACCCTAACCTCTCTCCGAGATGAGCCGCAAGATAAGGCTTGGGTGTGATCGTCTACAACCGTTTGGCATCGAGCCAAAAAAACGAGAACGGAACTATGCGACTTACGAAGAAGGTAGTGACTCAAAATGCGCGATGATAAACAAAATACGCACGAGCGGCCAAAGCGCGATCGCGGAAGGCTGTACACGACGATGCTTGACGAAGTTTGACTGCGTGGTAATGGACGCTACGAAACCTATACGGCAAAGCCGACTACAAGCAGCTTCCGGGACAGGAGTTTTTTATAGCGGCAAAAAGGAAGGGGAAAGGTAGCAGAAATTATTTTCAAGCAAGCATAAAATTGTCAAATAAGTTTCGCAAAGAAATATCTGAGGTTTTGGCAAGCATCTGACCCTGTGGCTTGAAGCAGCATTTTCATAGGCTTCCGGGACTGTCAACTCAAGAAATTTACGTGAAAAAGTGTTTAATAAACGTCTGCTGGGGCCTTTCCTGAAGAAACACGGTTGTTTCCGTACTGTTTTGGCCAGATTTAAGGCATCTTGCCATTAGCGGTAAAAAAGGCCAGTGGAGGGGTACGCCGACCAACACGTGGCAGGTGGTTCCCAAGGACAAGAAACCCTCCGAACACGCCAGAGCTCCGCCCCAATTGAGAAATACTTGGCTATTGTCAAGCCAGAAGCCTAAAGAAGACCTAAAAAAACTGCTAAAGGACGGAGCAAGCAGTTTCAAGGCAAACTGGCTTTCTGGCGACGAAGAAAGGTGGCAAAGGTGGCGTGTACAAAAAATCTGATGACAGGTGTCAAGAGTTGAGGCCGCCGGCAATTCGGATTTGGAAAAGCGAAAGCCTAAACTGAATATTTTTCGCTGAAATTCTATACTAATTGAACTTTGAAAAAGAAATTTAATTTGATTTTTTAAATAAACGATTTCACCGATTTACACGCGTTTTCCCTTGACCAAATTTTGACCGTATCACCCTTTATGGTAGATGATTATCTTTTGTACAACTCTCTACACAATCCATGGTGGAGGATACAAAAAATTCGTCCTGCGCGAACTTATAGTTTTTTGATTTTTTCTCTCAACTCCTAAAGATAGATTTAATTCCTTTCCATACTGTTATTCCCCATCAATGTAGTTAATTTTTACTTAAAAATATCACATTGCAAGGGCAAACAATATAACGTCCATGGGCCAAACAACAACAACCGCCGCACTGAAACGAATGAATGCTGTGTAAATGCCGTCCTCGTACGCGATGTAATGATTTCATTTTCAATTGCGGTTGGCTCAAGTTTTTTTTTTTAACTACTCCATTTGTCCAATAAAAACCAGGCTAAATGAATATGTATGAATTATATCCGATACGTTATAGCATGTACATTTACATGCTCACATGGCCACCATTCAACCACCACGCTATCAGCCACCACTACCCCGTTTCGATTTTTCTGTTTCTAGAGTCACGCCAAGAATCTAAGAAAAAGTTGAATGCCGTTTTTCGGTTCATAAGCAGAGTTTTTTAGCACAAATTGTGAAAACATTACAGCAGCACTGTCAATAAAATATACTTTATAGGGCCTATATGTTTTTAGAAAGTGTGTGTATGTGGTGTGAGTACTTTCTTTTTTCTCGAAGGATTCATGGTACTCTTTCACCAACAATGAAACATTGCCTGCTTAAAGTCCATTAGACAACGCCGCTCTATCTCAAAAACCCTATTCCAGTTTAAAAAAATTTCTTGGGACCATTTGGATCAGGAAGGATATTAATGCTAGTAGCGTAGCTTCAAGGGCAAATGAAAAAGAAGCACTACCTTTAGTTTTTTCTATTAAGCCTTCCAAGAGAAAATGTGAGTGTGTGTACTGCTGTGTGTTTTGATTTATACCCAACACGTAATGCAGGAGTTTTAAGAATAAAACAAGTGTAGCTTACGATGAAGTTAAGAAACATTCATTGTGAGATTTGTGGTGGTGGTGCTAGAAGGTATGGACTATTTGGATTGCATCACATAATCTAAACGTACCGCTCAGCCGCTGCATATAAAAGGCTTTACCATAACTTTTGGCTAACTTTTTCGTTGAATACCCTCTTTGGCTTTGGCATTTTTCCTCCTGCCACTTTTCACACCGGCTCTCCCCCACAAGGTTTTATCACTTTTTCCTCTTGCAAGCATACTGCTGCAATTACTTTGGGCAATAACAAACAACAAAAAAATCAAGCCATCTTTAACATTCAACAAACTTTTATTAAGCTGCGCGTAAATTGTGCAAAAAGGATTTACGCGTTTCGCCATTGGCATCACGCAATGTTAAATAGGCTCATTTTCTTATGGAAGGGCAACAATAAAAAAATATTTTTGTTTTTTTTTGTTTGAAATAATTTGGCAATCACTTGAAAACTTGGCAATGACATTAAATAATAATTGTACAAACATTCCTTATTTTAAATCGAAAGTGGCTATGGCATTCAAGAAAATTGTTTTAACTCATTCTCAAAAGGATAATTTAATTGGAGCATAAAATAACAAACAAGAAATATAACGATCGGAATAGTTCGACTAAGGCGAATCTTTAATCTTCATTGCATGTATACAATAAATATATAAATTCGCTTAGAAACCCCCCCAAGGAAAGTGGTTTTCACGCGTGATGCAGTGGTTTTAAAAACTGGGATCTAATGCTCCAAATTCCCAGCTCGATCGAAATTCCAAAAAGGGTTTTCAAGCGTATAATTATCCACTCTCAGTGCGGTTAAATTTTCTGAGTGTTTTAGAGCTTCTAAGTATGTCTACTACACCCCTCCAAAAAAAATGCTTCTCTAAAACATATGTTCCAACATATTTTGGCAGGAAGCACATATATTACTGGATACCGCCGAAACATTATAATATGTTTTGGTTTTAAATGTGAGCATATTATATGTTTGGAGCATTTGAGTCCAAAAATAGTATATGCTTGGAAGAATTCCCCAAAGCAAAGATTGTGGTTCAATTCGCCGTCACATAATTTTTAATTCCAACGAAATATTTTTTGAGTTCTTCGCATCTTTTTCTGTAATACAAATACGCGCTGTTTTTTTTTCGAATGTCTGTTTTCTTTGGTTCCAGAATGTCTATTCTCTTTATTCAGCGAATACTCATCTTACTATTCAAATTAAATAATATTTAGACTTAAGCAATACCAAATTTTTGGCGCATAATTATAAAACAGTTTTCCCGAAACAACATACAAGCGGTTATCACCAGAAATTGCTCTCATTTGCATTCTCCTCGCTGTGTTATGTTGATATCTTTTTATTCAACCCCTCACCGGTTTTCCAATCTCTAATTGCTTTCTCTATACTAACTCTCTCGTTCTCTTCTCTCTGTCGGTTCTCTGAATAAATTAAATCACAACATATATATGTTTAAACTCGAGAATTTTGTAAATTTATATATGTTTAACATTCAACGCATATTATTTTTATTAAACATTCAATGCCCCAAAGCATAAATATATTCGAAACATATTAACATATGTGTTTCCGCAAACATTTTGTGTTAGTTTTTACGGAAACAATTAACATGTTTGCAACTTAAATATATTGGTGTTTAACAAATTGTGCCGAACACACATTTTGTTTATATGCGGAACAATGAAAAACATATTTTTCTAACAGTGTACATATAATGGACTGACACTATACCTTACCTAACCTTCGCATGCAGAATTTTTAGTAGATATGGTTGAATGATACACAGAAAAAATACGCTTTGTTAAATTTTGATACAAAATTATTAAAAATGTCATAAAGTTTTGCAATGATTTTTTGAACTTCTTTATAGATTTTGTATTTTGTATACTTTTGTAAAAAAAGTTGAGAATACGAAACGGCGACTGTAAACAAGTATTTCATCAATAATATTTGAAAAAAACTTTCTGATAACGCAAAAACAAGGTAAGGAAATGTCGGAAGTCGGGCGGGGCCGTACTATAATCAATACCCTGCACGCACTTTGTAGATCCACATTTTCGATACAATATCAAAGCCGTCAAATGTGTTTGGTGTAATAGATAAAGATTATGTTTCCATATACATATATTTAAATCTGACTCGATCTGGACAAAATTTGTTAGACTTTCTGTAGACTTTAAAATTTAAGTTGGCAATGCCCTGAGGTGGAAACAAAATGTTATAAAAAAACAAAGTATATACGGCCGTAAAGTTCGGCCAGGCCGATGCTTCCTAAATGTTTACGCCTCCACGCATGGATTGCGTAAGGAACTTCTACTAAAAGGCTGTCAATGCGCACAAATCGAATACTTGGGTTTGCGGATAACACTTAGCCGATGGCAAGGTATCCGTAAAACTTTTTAAAGCACTGTCTTCTAAATTGTAAAGTTAGCCCATACGGGTAAATATATTCAAACAAAAAAGGCAGGGATTAAATACGTATATAATCTAGTTTGAACAAAATTTTATATAGATAATAAAATTTTGAGCAAAATTTTTCTAATAGAAATGAAACCTTGGACAAAATTTCTTATAAAAAATAAAAATTTTGACAAAATTTTCTATAGAAATAAAAATTTTGACAAAAATTTTCTATAGAAATAAAATACTTGACAAAATTTTCTACTAGAAATAAAAATGTTGATCAAAATTTTCTATGGAAGTAAAAAATGTTTGACAAAATTTTCTTATAGCAGTATAGCAATTTTGACAAAAATTTCTATAGAAATAAAATGTTGACAAAATTTTGTATAGAAATAAAATTTTGACAAAATTTTGTATAGAAATAAAATGTTTACAAAATTTTCTACAGAAATAATTTTTTTACAAAATTTTCTATAGAAATAAAATTTTGACAAACATTTCTATAGAAATAAACTTTTGAACAAAACTTTCTATAGAAAATGAAATTTTTTAAGCAAAAACTTTCTATAGTAATAAAAATTTGACAAATTTTCTATGGAAATAAAGTTTGATAGATTACAAAATTTTTATAGAAATAAAAAAAATTTTGACAAAATTTTTCTTTTATGGAAATAAAAATTTTGAACATTTGTATAGAAATAAACTTTTGACAAAATTCTTTCTATAGAAATTGAAATTTTTGACAAAACTTTCTATAGTAATAAAATTTGACAAAATTTTCTATGGAAATAAAGTTTTGCTTTAAGATTATTTTTGCGATATGGACACAATTTTTGTGTTTAATAAGTCATCGCTATATATAACTTAAAAGACCGATATGGACCAAATTTTACATGGGCTGTTTACAGGCCAATATATTGACATAAATGTACGGCAAATTTCAACCGTATCGATGACTTTTTGCTCCTCCAAGGGTTTCGCGGACGTCAAAAATCTGGGGACGGTTTAAGTATGGGAACTATAATATAATTATGGACGCGATATGGAACCAATTTTTGCATGGTTGTTAGAGACCATATAACTAACACAAATGTATACCGAAATTTCAAACTGGATCGGATGAATTTTGCTCTTTCGCAAGAGGCTCCGGAGGTCAAATCTGGGGATCGGTTTAATATAGGGGATATATTATAATTATGGACGCGATATGGACCAATTTTTTTGGCATGGTTGTTTAAAAACCGTATACTAAGACCATGTAACTAAATTTCAAACCGATCGGATGAATTTTGCTCCTACCAAGAGGCCTCGCGGTGGTAAATCTGGGGATCGTTTATATGGGACTATAATATTAATTATGGACCGGATTAATGGACCCGAATTTTTTGCATGGTAGTTAGAGGCCGTATATCTAACATCAGGTACCAAATTTCAAAACCGGATCGGATGAATTTTGCCCCTCCAAAAGATCTCCGGAGGTTCAAATACTGGGGATCGGTTTATATGGGGCTATATATAATTAATGGACCGGATATGGACCAATTTTTTGCATGGTTGTTAGAGAACCATATACTTAATCAGGTACCAAATTTCAAAATCGGATCGGATGAATTTTGCCCCTTCCAAGGCTCGCGGAGGTCAAATGCTGGGGATCGGTTTTATATGAGGGCTTATATATAATTATGGACCGGATATGGACCAATTTTCTGCATGGTTGTTAGAGCGCGTATACTAAGACCGACGTACCAAAATTTCAACCGGATCGGATGAAATGTTGGCTGCTCCGGGAGGCTCGCCCAGCCTAAATTTGGGGATCGGTTTCATATGGGGCTATACGTAAACGTGGTCCGATTATGGCCGGCAATTTTCATACCGACCTCGACCTAACATCCAATAGCAACAAACTACTTGTGCCAAGTTTCAATCGATTAGGCTTGTTTCGTTCGAAGTCTAGCGTGATTTTCACAACGAAGACAGGACACGAGAGGGGACGGACGGACGGACATGCTCAGATCGACTCAGATTTCACCACGACACCCAGAATATATTAATACTTTATTGGGTCCTTAGAGGCAAATATTTGCGAATGTGTTAGCAAACGGAATGACAAAAGTTAATATACCCACTCACTAAACTGGTGGAGGGTATAAGCAAGTATATACGCCGTAAGTTCGGCCAGGCCGAATGCTTAATGTACGCCTGCCACCAATGGATTGCGTAGAAACTTCTACTGACGACCTGTCATCGCCAAAAATCTGAAAGTTACTTCGGGTTGCGGTAACACTTGCCGATGGCGAAGGTATCTTAAAACTTCCTAACACGCGTAATATATACCACATGGGTTCATGACGTGGTATATATTGGAAGTTTAAAGTTTCTATAGAAAATAAAATTTTGACATGTTCTATTAGAAATATTTGGATTTTGTTTTATCTATGGATTT
Source organism: Haematobia irritans (assembly GCA_003123925.1). NCBI lineage: Eukaryota > Metazoa > Arthropoda > Insecta > Diptera > Muscidae > Haematobia > Haematobia irritans. Next base: position 1,377 of record PGFW01016613.1, on the reverse strand, counting down.
TGATTTTTTATTAGATTATTGTGTTATATCTTATTTGTCATTATTTTGGCTCGCAAGTGGCAGATAAGTTTCGGATCGACCCACACGAATTTTTGCTGTGATTTGGGGATCGTCCCCATAATACTATAGACCGAAATCTGGGGACGATCTTATATGGGAGCTACTATATAATTATGCGACGCGATATGGACCAATTCTTGCATGGTTGTTAGAGACCATCATACTAACACCGATGTACCGCCAATTTCAAACCGCGACTCGATGAATTTTTTGCTCCTCTACAGAGGCTGCCGGAGGTCAACATTCTGGGATCGTGCTTATCATCGGGCTATATCATACATTATGGGGGCCGATGGTGACCTATTTTTGGGCATGGTCATTAGAACTATATACCTGTTTGGAACCACCATTGTGGACCCGAATCTTCAGCCGCCGGATCGGATGAAAAATTTGGTGTCCCGTTGTGCGTTAGAGACTACTGCAAGCACAGAATCGGAGGGAATGTTGTATATGGGCTATATGTATTATGGACCGCGATATTAGAAGAATGTTTTCTCGATGGTTGTTTTAGAACCACTAGTACTAACACCAATGTACCCAAAATTTCAGAACCCCCCGGAGTCGGATGAAATTTGCTCTCCTTCCTTAGAAGCAATCGCACGACAGCGCGCAATTTGGCGGGTTCCGTTTTATATGTGGCCTATACGTAAAAGTGGACCGATACTGGCCCATCGCGTGCAACTAACCATCCCGACCCACGGATGCAATAACAACTACTTCGTGTGCCAAGGTTTCAAAAAGAGTCGGATAGCCTTGTTTCGCTTCGGCAAGTTAGCCCGTGATTTCAACAGCACCGGCCCGCCCCGGCCCGCAGGATGGACGGACGGGCGGACTTGCTCGATATGACTCGAATTTCACTTCACGAAACCGCGACAGAATATATATACTGTTATGGGGTCTTAAGAAATATTTCGACTGTGTTAACAGAACGGAATGAAAAAGTTACATATACCCCCATCTAAATGGTGAGGGTATAAGACATATCTTCCTTTTGATAATAGTTATAGGCATTTTTAATCAATTAAGTTTGTCGAGTATAAAAAATCAAGAACCAATTAATCAACAACAACGTGAGTCGTCGACTGCACGTCTGATCAATGGCGTGCGTGCACTGGTAGAAAAAAACGATCATACATATTAACCGAACGGTGTTCGTGTGACCCTAAGTTCGTTTGAATCACACTTCAAGAAATTTTACGTATAACCACAAGAGAGAAAATTTTACGTTAATATCATAGATTTTGAACCAACACTACGATGTCGTGCGTCAGCGTGAGTCAAGAAAAATAATGTCTTCGTGAGTGTGGGTGGTGAGTA
>PGFW01016597.1:2034-13624 GCA_003123925.1 Haematobia irritans | reverse complement strand
AAGAGATAAGATATTTGGTTATTAGTTTTGCTGCAAGTAGAGGATCTGATGGAGGAATGTGGAATTCCGAACGTGCGTCCCAATCAACATCGCTTCTGCAGTTCCTATAGCGCTTTTTTGCCCAAAATAATTTTTTTGACCAAAACATTACTTTTTTCCCCTCTGTTGAGTTTAAGCTCTACTCTTGTAGTTTTTTAGGTCAATGTAAATTGGTTTTTAAGGCTTGAAATAAAAAACAACAAACAATTCTTGAAAGAACAAAACCAGCCAATAACAAAACAAAAGCAGAATAAAATTTTGACAAAATTTCGTAAAAATAAAATGTTGACGAAATTTTCTCTAAAAATAAGATAAAATTTTGGCAATTTGTCTATGAAATAAGTTTTGGCAAAATTGCTATAGAAATAAGATGTGACAAAATTTTCAGTAAGAAATAAAAAAATTGTGACAAATCTTTCAATAAAACAAAATTTTGACAAAAATTTTATATAGAAAGTAAAGGATTTGACTATACTTTTCTATAAAAACAAAATTTTTGACAAAAATTTCTTAAAATATAATGTTTGGCCAAATTTCTAATAGAAAATAAAAATGTTGACGCATTTTTTATAGAAATAGAAATTTTTGACAAAATTTTCTATGAAATAAAATCTTGACAAAAATTTCTAATCAAATAAAATTATGACAAAATGTCAAATAGAAAATAAATTTTGACCAAAATTTCTATATGAAATAAAATCTTGTACCAAATGTTTCTAATAAATAAAATTGACAAAATTTTCTATAGAATCAAATTTGACAAATATCTAATAGAAATAAATTTGACAAAATTTCTAATAGAAATAAAATTGTTGACAAAATTTTCTATAGAAAATAAAAATTTTGATAAAATTTTCTATATAAATATATTTGCACATAAATTTTCTATAGAAATAAAATTTGTTGACAAAATTATTCAATTATTTTTCGAGCCTTATGGACAGTGGCGTTCGGTCGGGCGTGGGGTAGAATTGTATGCGAGTTGTTTGAGCGTCGTTGATTTTAAGCGATGTTTGGGGTTTGGGGTGACAATGATTTATGTTCGTTCTTTGTTTTGAGTTATTGACCTGTGGTCTCGGTTAGGTGTATTTTCCTTTAGGAAAGTTTAGGGGATGTGAAATTGGCGATATTAGGATTAAGCATGGAATAAATAAGCCATTTGAAAAGAATGGCTCTATTACCGATGTTCCTTAATTATATCTGTCGCATTAATAAAGCTGAAAAATAATGTATAAAATAAGATATAAATACATTTGCTCGGCAAATTGCCTGTTTCGGTATCAAGGCTAACATGAATATAATTTTGACAAAATTTTCTATTGAAACTAAAATTTTGACAAATTTTCTAAGAAATTATAAATTTTTTTGGAACAAAATTTTCTGTAGAAAATATAAATTTTGACAAAATTTCTAATAAAAATAAAATTAGACAAAAATTCTATAAGAAACAAATATTTACAAAATTTTCTATTAGAAATAAAATTTTGACCAAAATTTTCTATTGAAAATAGTAAATTTTGGCAAAGTTTTTCTATAAAACAAAATTTACAAAATTTTCTATAGAAATATTAAAAGATTTTTGAAACAAAAATCTTCTATAAAATAAAATTTTGACAAGATTCTAATCAGAAATAAAATTTTGACAAAAATTTTTCGGCTAAAAATGAAAATGTTGACAAAATTTTTCTCTAACATAGAAAAGTTGGCCAAATTTCTTATAGAAATAAAATTTGTGACATAAATTTTCCTAATAAAAATATACAATTTTAACAAATTTTTCAAATAGAAATAGATAAAAATTGTGACAAATTTTTTCAATAAAAATAAAAGTTTTGGACAACATTTTTTTATTGAAATATAGATTTGACTAACAATTTTTCAATAAAAATAAAATTTGAAAAATTTTGTATAGAATGAAGATATTTGACTAAATTTTCTATAAGGAAATATAAAGTTTGACTAAATTTTCTATAGAAAACAAAATTTTGACAAAAATTTCTAATAAAAATTAAAATTTTGACAAAAATTTTCTAATAAAAACAAAATTCTGACAAAAATTTCTATAAAATAAAAATTTGACTAAAAAATTTCTAATAAAAATAAAAAATTTGACTATTTTTTTTATAGAAATAAAAATTTGACAATATCTCTATTAGAAATAAATCTTGGAACAATTTTTTTATAAAAATAAAATTTTTGGAACAATATTGTTATATAAAATAAAATTTACAAAAGAAAATTTTCTATCAGAAATAAAATTTTGACAAAATTTTCCAATTTTGGGATTATTTTGGTTTTGGAGCCATTGAGTGACATGATACTATGAAAAAATGACCTGGTGTTAAATTTTTCATGTAGTGGAGTGGAAAATATCTGTCTCGGATATTATTCGATACACAATCGTGATTCATCTTCAGCGAGATATTTAAATTTTACAAGTAATAGAACTTCTCCTTTACAATGCTTATGTCTAAGGAGAAAGTCTATTACTTTGTAAAATATAATATCTCGCTTGAAGATGGATTCACCGATGGTGGTATCGAAATATCCTAGAACAGCAATTATTTCAATAAAAAAGTAAATGAAAAACATAAAACCAGCATTTTTTTCATTAAGTCCATGACCTCAAGGCCAAACTAATTAATCCAGAAATTGTAAAAATTCCAAAGGTCAACTAACAAACTAAACAAAATTTTCTTTAGAAATAAAATTTGACAAATTTTTCTAATGAAAAAATTTTGGACAGCAATTTTCTATAGAAATATAATTTTGACAAAATTTTCTATATAGAAAAAAAAAAAGAAATAATATTTTGATAATAATTTCAATAGAAATAAAAATTTTTGACCAAATGTTTCTATAAGAAATAAAATTTTTGACAAAATTTCTATAGAAATAATAAAATTTTGACAAAATTTTCTAAAGAAATACAATTTGACAAACTTTTCTATAGAAAATAAAATTGTTGACAAAAATTTCTATAGAAAAAATTTTGCAAAAATTATTCTATATGATTAAAGATTTTGACGAAAATTTCTTCTGATATGAAAATAAGATTTTGACAACATTTCTATAAATAATTATTTGACAATATTCTCTATGGAAAATAAAATCTTGAGCAACTTTTTTTTATAAAATAAAATTTTTGAACAAAATTTCTGTAGAAACTAAAAATTTTACTAAAATTTTCTATAGAAATAAAATTTTGACAAATTCTCTATAGAAATAAATTGACAAATTTTCTTATAGAAATAAAATTGGACAAAAGTTTCTTAATAACGAAATAATAAAATTTGGATATCAATTTCGTTAAAATATAAATGTTGACAAAAATTTTCTGATAAGAATAAAAATTGAACAAATTTTTTCTCAAAAAATAAAAAATTTTTGCAAAAATTTCTATGAAAATAATATTTTTGAAAATTTGCTTAGAAATTAAGATTGTGACAATAATTTTCAGAGAAATAAAAATGTGGAAAAATAAATTTTCAAAAAATAAATTTGTATAAAATAAAATTTTTAATAAAATGTTCTATTAAAAATAAAATTTTTACAAATTTTGTATAAAAATAAATTTGTGTATAAAAAAAATTTTTACAAAATTCTTATAGAAATAAATTTTGACAAATTTTTTATAGAAGAATAAAATTGTTGACAAAATTTTCTTATAGAAATAGAATTTTGAAACAATAAATTTCTTATAAAAATAAAATTTTTTACAAAAAATTTTCTATAGAAAAAAATTTTGATAAAAATATCTTTAATAGAAAATAAAGAATTTTAACAAAAGTTTTTTATAGGAATATTAAATATTTGGTCAATATTTTCTATAAAAATAAAATTTGACAAATTTTCTAATAAAAATAAAATTGTGACAAATTTTTTTATAGAATAAAGATTTGACATAAATTTTCTATAGAAAATAAAATTTTGACAAAATTTCTATAAAATAAAAATTTTGACAAAAATTTACTATAGAAATAAAATATTAACAAAATGTTCTAGTAGAAATAGAAAGCTTTGACAATATATTCTAGTACGATTAAGAACAAATAATAAGATTTTTTGTTTTGTAGTTTGTTGGTAAAAATTTTGCTCCATATTTGTTAGATTTAATGACTCGAAGTGGCAACCGTGATCTCCCATTACCTGTATTTGGACAATTAGCGTGATGATAAATTCCGAGATTAGTTTAGCAGCAGATGCAAACCAACTATTCTTTCTTAAGCAAGAACTCTGTTCATTGCTAACAGAGCTTTATACAGCGTTGAAAAATAAGCGCTTGTATAAGAGTTAACAGAGATAGTTCTGCGCTAGACCAATGAATGAGAATTGGTTTTTTATTCACGCAGGATAAAGAATATTAAAAGGTCTTCCCGATAAAATTTTGTAAGAAGATAGTCCCGCAGTGCCATCTTGAAAAACTATCCCTTTCATGACCTATACGACAATATGAAAGGGCTGAAGATAAAGAAGCGAGTAAATTGGTCGAAGAGACCATTTTAATATTTCGCCTGGTGATTCAATAAATCTCTCATTGGTTGGGCAAAAACATACTTTTGATCACTTTTTTGCAGTACCTGTTAACGCTTTATGAAGCCCTGTTAAACACCATTTCACAGAGTTCTCTAAAAAAGTGGTGGCTACTAAATTCGGCATCTTATCGTCATGCGCGTAATGTTTGCAACTGTCCCCGCTGTCATAATTGAAAATCTCCGATTTGATGAGTCAATATCTTCATTCATTTACAGTCAATTTAAGATGGTAGCTTTCATTTTAATTTAGGTTCCCTGGTTGATTTTATGCATGCACTTAAGTACTTAATATTCATATACCGCCCACTGTATTGTGTGTGTAAAGAGGCCCGTTAGTTTGGTTTGTTTTGCTTGCTGCATTTCTAGCAAGCATTAGAAGTGTAGAGTGGCATTTATTTTTCGGTTATTCCTCTGTGAGCGCCCCAAAGGGCTTAAGTCATTATTTCCCTTTTAAGTTGTTTTAGGTTTCTTCATTGTTTGCTTGTTTTTTTTTTTTGTTACTTCTTTCTTCTTCTCTAATTTATTTGTCTTTGTTCTTAGACATTTGTTTTGTTTTTGTATCATTTCTCATGTTTTTTTTTTTTTTTTGAGTCTTTTGAATAAAAATTTGTGTGTTTTAATATTGAAGGTGTTTTTGTTTGGTTTGCTTTATTCATATCTTTTCTACCAAGTTTTGTTATTTCAGCTTGTGTTTGTTGTGTATCTTTTTTTTTTAATACGTGATTCTTTTATCTCTTACTTTATTTGGTCTATTTTTTTTGGGCCCTCTTTATAAATGTCTTGTGGTTCAATGCTCGGCAGATCACTTCTTATGCCATATGGTTGGCTGTCTGCATTTTCCTTCTTGTTCATTCGAGTTTGGTGGTGTTTGGTTTGGTTTGGAGGGGTAATTAATGGAAAAGTGGTATTTATTTGTTTCAACATTGTGTAAATGTCCTTAATGTGTATATGATGGTCGCTCTTTAAGTGCAGAACGAACCTATGATAATAACGATAAATTATTTACAAAAAAAGACGCAACTCGTGTGGTCGGAGGAGTAGGATTTAGGTAGGAAGTCGATTCAGATGCGAAACCGCAAAGAAAATTCTAGAGTGTGGAATGATAACAAAAAATTTCCAGGTAGTCTACACATTATGCTTATTAAGTAAAATAACAAATTATATAGTTACGGAAAGCATATGCATTATGCGTGGCAATGCGTGTTAATTATGTAACATTTTTTTTTGATTTTTGTTAATCTAAATGAGTCATGGAGATAAATGAAAATATATATATGTAAACTGAAATAGAAAATTTGTTCTGAGCACTTCTACTCGACTAGAAGGTAAAAAATGGTGCCATATTTTTTAGTAAAAAACGAAATTAAAACAAAATGTTAGCGTCAGGAGCAAAACGTCCATACAATTAAACGGCGATTTCATTAATTTTTGAAGATTTTCATAATGTAGAATTAAATTCCCAAGTTGACCTTAGTAAAACAGAATTTTTCTCATGTTAGGTATACCCAATTGAGTAGAATCACTAATCTATGCTGAAGCAATATTCACATTCGTATTTTAAGGACTGAAAGTCTTTGGCATTTCAAGTGCAAATTTTTTTCATGTTGTGAATATTAATGCAACATAAATAATTTCTCCCTACAATCAAAGTAAGCAAAACACAGAGCCCTAAAGAAGAATTGTAAAAGATAAAATGCGTTTTCGTAAACTCGGTCATGCTGCTTTCAGTGTAAAAAAGAAAGCAAACGAAAAGAATCTGTATTAATAAAGAATTGTACTGAATAATTTTGATATTGATTCTTATCAAAGAAATATGGAAGAGTTGAAGTAAGTACTGACAGGTTCCACTCGGTAGCCAAAATAATCTACCCAAGTAAATTTAACGACATTTTTTTTGTCAAAAATATTAATTAGAAAATAAATTTGACATTCTTTCTCCGTTGTTTAAGGCTCACTTGTAGTTCAGCAATGCAGTGGTTTAAAAGCTAATCAGAAAGAACAGCAACAAAATATTATTGTTCTCATTAGAACATTTTGCAAAATTGTATTTCTATAAAAAAATTGTAAAAATTGCATTCTATTAGAAAATTTTGTCCAAAATTATTTTTTAGTAGAAAATTTTATCAAAAATGTTATTTTTATAAAAATGTGTCAAAAAAAATTGTGAGTTTGTCAAGAATTTTATTTTTTAAAAAGAAAATTTTTTCAAGAATTTCTATAGAAAATTATTGTTTTTATAACATGTTTCTCCAAACAATTTTATTTCTATATTGGCAAATTTTGGCAAAATTTTTATTTCTATAAAATTTTTTTCAATATTTCTAAAGAGATTTGTCAAAATTGTTAATTTCCAAATAAATTTTTTTCAAAGATTTTTATTTCTATAGGAAAATTTTTGGGCTCAGAAGAGTTTTTTCTAAAGAAAATGTGGTCAACAAGATTTTATTCCTTCTAAAAGAAAGATTGGTCAATTAAATTTTATTTCTATAAGAAAAAATTTTGCAAAATATTGTTTCTGATAAAAAATTTGTCAAAAATTATAGGAAAAATGAAAATATGATTTATTTCGGCATAAGCCGGCCTACAATGTAAAGCCTTTTTTTCGGAGGGGGTTCAAGTGTGGTTTATTGTTGGTTTAATGAAGCCTGCCTCGAATTTATTGCTGATAATGTGGTTCTCTAAGTTTTGCCTGCAAAGTAGAGGACTGTGAGTGAATATGGTAATTACAGAAAAAACGTGCGTCCATCCAACCAATCTTGGCAGTCTATAGGGCTTTGTGCTAAATTAAAATTTGACAAACATTCTTTTTCCTCTGTTGGTTAAGCTACAGCTTGGTAGTTTAGGTCAATGTAAGGTTTTAAGCTGCAATAAAAAACAACAGACAATCGTTGTAAAGACAAAACCAACAATAACAAGAAAACATAAAGAGGAACAAAGTATTTCTATAGAAAAAGTTTTTGTCAAAATTTATTTCTAAGAATTTTATAAAATTGTTTATTTTCTATAGAAAAATTTTGTCCATTATTTATTTCTATTATGAAAAGTTTTGTCCCAAAGTTTTTTAATTTTCTAAATGGAAAAATTTGGGTCAAAAATTTTATTTTATAGAAAATTTTGCCAAATTTTTATTCTAAAGAACATCAAGGTCGAAATCATTTTATTCTAAAAGAAAAATTTGGCAAAAGTTTTATTTCTAATAGACTTTTGTCAAATATTATTTCTATAGAAAATTTTGTCAAAAAATTTAATTTTCTATAGAAAATTCTGTCAAAATATTATTTTTCTATCCGAAAATTTTGTCAAAAAGTTATTTCTCGTAGAAAATTTGTCAAAAATTTTATTTCTAAGAAAATTTTGTCAATAATTTTATTTCTATAGAAATTTTATCAAAGTTGTATTCTGTAAGAAATTTGTCATGTTTTTTGTCCATAAAAAATTTTGGCCAAAAAATTTTCTTCTAAAAAGAAATTGTCAAGACATTTTATTTCTATAGAAAACTTTTGTCAAAATATTTATTTCTATAGGAAAATTTTGCAAAGAAATTTGTTATTTCTATAATGCCAAATTTTGTTCAAACAATATTATTCTATACGAAAGATTGTAAAAATTTAATTATCTATAGAAAATTTTGTCAAAAATTTATTTCTATAGAGATTATTTTTTAGTAGAAAATATCAAAAAATTTGATGTTGTTCAAATTTTATTTTATATAGATTTTTTTTTTCAAAATTTCTATAGAAATTTATTGTTTTTCCTATAACTTTTTCAAAAATTGTATTTCTATAAAGCGAAATTTTGTCACACATTTTAATTCTATAATTTTTTTTTTCAACTTTTCTAAAGAGAATTTTGTCAAATTTTTATATCAAGAGAAAATTTTATTTTGTTTCAAAATTTTATTTCTATAGAAAATTTTGCGAAAATTTATTTCTAAGAAAAATTAGTCAAAATTTTAATATTCTATAAGATAATTTTTGTGAAAATTGTTATTTCTAATAGAAATGTATTTGTCTAAATTTTATTTCCATAGAATGATTTTTGTCAAAATTTTATTTTATAGAAAAATTTTGCCAAAATTTTATTTACAAAATTCTTGCCAAAATTTTATTTTCGCATAGAAAACTTTTTTAAAAATGTTATTATCAATAGAAATTTTTTTCAAAATTATTTGTTTCAATAGAAGTTTTTTTTTTCAAAATTTTATTTCTAAGAAAATTTTGCAAAAAATTTTATTTCTATACGAAAATTGCAAAAGTTTTTTTCTTAAAGAAAATTGGTTAATAATTTTATTTCTAAAAGAAAATTAGTCATTTATTTCTCAAAGAATAATTGGTCAAGACCTATTTCTATTAGAAAAATTTATCAAAAATTTTAATTTCTATAGAAAATTTTTTTGTCAAAGATTTTATGTTCTATAGAAAATTTTGTCAAAATTTATTTCTATAAAGAAATTTTGTCAAAAATATTATTTCTATAGAAAAAATTTCCGTCAAAAATTATTTCAATAGAAAATTTGTCAAAATTATTTCTAATAGAAAAAGTTTTGTCAAATATTTATTAAATTTCTAATACAGAAAATTTGTCAAAATTGTTTTTATAGAAAATAAGTTTGATAGAAATTTGTTTCTATAGAATTATTTTATAAAAGGTCAAAAATTTGAGTTGTCAAATTTTATTTTTAAGAGAATTTGTTTTTTCAAAATTTACTACCAAAAAAATTTTATTGTTCTATAAACATTTCTCAACATTTTAATTTCCAAAGCAAATGTTGTCAAAAATTATATTTCTAATAAAATTTTTTTCAATATTTCTAAAGAGAATTTTATCAAAATTTAAACATCAAAGATTAATTTTTTTTCAAAAAGTTTTATTTCTATAGAAATATTTTGGCCGAAAAAATTTTATTTTCTAGAAGGAAAATTTGGTCAAAACGTTTATTTCTAAAGAAATTGGTCAAAATTTTATTGTCTAATAGAAATTTTGTCAAAAATTTTATTGCTATAGAAATGAAGTTGTCAAAATTTTATTTACTATAGAAAATTTTGCCAAAAATTTTTTATTTCTAATACAAGAAATTTTGCCAAAATTTAATTCTATGAGACAATTTCAAAAATATATTTCAATCGATTTTTTTCATTAATTTGGTTTCAAAGAAAATTTTTTTTCTTTTATTTTCTATAGAATAATTTTGCAAAAATTTATTCTTATCAGAAAACTTCCCGAGAAATTTATATTTTCTTGAAGAGAAAACTTGGTAAAAAATTTTATTTCTAAAGAATGTCAAAATTTATTTCTAAAGAAAAATTAGTCAAATTTTAATTTCTAAGGAAAATGTGTTCAAAATCTTAATTTCTATATGAGAAAATCTTTATCGACATTTTATTTCTATAAGAAAATTTTGTCAAAAGATTTTAGATTTCTATAAGAAAATTTTTGGTAAAATTTTATTTTATAGAAAAAATTTATCGAAATATTATTTCTATAGAAAATTTTTTCAAAAATTTTAATATTCTAAATAGAAAATTTGTCAAAATTTTTATTTCTAGAAAAAAATTTTGTGAAAATTTTTTTCTATAAATATTATTGTCAAAGATTTTATTTGTAGTTAGAAAAAATTTTGTCAAATTTTAATTTATTATAGAATATTTTTAAAATTTTAAATTTTAATAGAATAATTGTGTCAAAATTTTAAATCCTTATAAAAGGTGAGTACTCAATGTTCGATTTATTCACCCAAAAACAGATAAATTTAAAAGTACAAAAAGTCTATATGAAGAACGATGTTATATTTTTAATATTATAGGTGAAGTACACGTCGTATTAATTCACCAAAAAAGACTAAATAAAAAGTACAAAAATCTATACGAAGACGAATTATTATTTTATGTGAACTACATGAAGGAAAGATCTTAAGGAATGGTTGTTGAACGTCATTTTATTTTTAAATATGTTAATTAATTTAAAAAAGTAAACCGTGAAAACAACTGGTTCCAGCTTGAAAAGCTGAACATAGTAAAACTCAGCTATATCAATGTTTAAAATTGTATTCTAAAGAAAATATTTTGTCAAAATTTAATTTCTAAAGAACATTTTCCAAAATTTTATTTCTATAGACAATTTTGCCAAAATTTGTATTTTTTATAGATATTTTTTTTTTTCAAAAAATGATATTTCAATAAAAAGTTTTTTGTGTCAAATTGTATTTTGAAAGAAAATTTTGGCCAAAATTTTATTTTAACGAAAATTGGTCAAAATTTTATTTCTATAGGAAATTTTTTTTGGCCAAATGATTATTGTCTATAGAATTAATTCTTCAAAATTTTATTTCTAAAGAAAATTTTGTGAAAACGATTATTTCTATATAAATTAGTTGGAGAGGAATAATTTTGGCAACATTCTATCAAAAATCAAAAATTCTACCTATACTATCAATAAGTAATACAAATATCTAGTCTTTTGGTAAGAATTTCTATCCAACCTGTGGAAACGAAATAATATTTTTTCAAGTAAAAATTGTCTTTAAAAATAAAGTTTGAAAGTTTTAAGAAGCGTCGTTTTGCTTTGTATTAAATACGAACAACAAAGTTTAAAGAGCAATTTTCAGAACTCATTAAAGCCAAGGTTTACCGACTTTTATCGACTTTTATATCAGATTCTATTATTTTTTATATAGTTGGCTTTAGGGGAGAGTTCAGCTGTCCGTTCAAGTGGTGTTTTGCGATAAAACCGAAATTAAATGAGAATTTAAATTTAATATGAAATAAGTGAGTTCACAATTCTATTTGAAAAAACTCATTCTAATACAATTAGTTTTTTTTTAATATGTCGCACTTTTTAAAATTATTGTGCCACCTTTTATTACGAGTGACACTTTTTGTGCCAATTTCTAAAAATTCCTTGCCAGAATTTCTCAACAAAAATGTTATTTGATTTCACAATGCGAAATTGTTTTACATTTTTGAGCCACTTTCTTATTATTAATAATTTTTATTTTATTAATAACTTTTCGCTTTATT
>PGFW01016591.1:9306-19840 GCA_003123925.1 Haematobia irritans | reverse complement strand
AAGAGAGAGATTGCACGGGTGTTCAGAGACCATACACCAACACCATAGTACAAGATTTCAGCCCCCCGGATCGGATGAAATATGCTTCTGCTTAGAGCTCCACAAGCCAAATCTGAGGGTCCCTTTATATGGGGGCTATAAATCGTAAAAGTGGCACCGATATGGCCCAGATTTTCAATACCATCTGACCTTCATAGCGATAAACACTACTTGTGCAAGGTTTCCAGAGCCGATAGCTTGTTTTTCGTTCGTGGAGATATTCGGACGTGATTTTCAACAGACCGGACGGAACGGCGGACGGACGGACATGCTTAGATCGACTCAGAATTTCACCACGACCCAGAATATCATATAGCTTTATGGGTCTTAGAGCAATATTTCGATGTGTTACACAACGGAATGACAAAGTAATATATATCTCCCCATCCTATGATGGAGGGTATAAAAAGTAATATAAAATTAATGTTCCTTGCTTTCAATTGCTATCTTTCGTGAATTTTGAAATTCGCATGCGTCATAACATAAAAGTCCGTCAAAAAATATTCGATATCAAAACATGATATTTTTTGTGTAAAAGTTCTAGACCTATACATTTAATATTATACATCCTATTGTTTATTGTTAGGAAATCTCAAATAAGACACACAATTACCTAACCTCCAATCCCACAACAAAGAGAAAGAAATTATAAAACATCAGTAAACATCTGAAACTGAAATTATAAGGATGTATGTGAGTTGTCCGATAATGGGCTGGATGGGATTTCCTCCATTGGCATGAATGAACAATAGGAATGCGAACACAACAGGTAACGCAAACACGACACTTAGCCCATAAATGCTACTGAATGCGCATGACAATAAACCGAATGTTTCTCCCATGTAAGATTAAGACTCCCAAAAGAAAAACCAATCGAAAATTTGACAACTTTTTCTTTTTTTCGGCAAACACACACACAATACATACACACATTCAAGTAACAATAATTTTGGTAGAGGAGGTGAAGATTCTAAAGAGAAGGATGACACATTCATATAAAAATGAGTTTTTTTTTCAATTTTGCACGTCTATCAAGTAAAAGAAAGTAGAACAAAAACGCAATGAAGAAATCTAAATCGATGCAAAAGGACTGAAAATCACTTCTTTTGTGAAATTGTGAAAAGGCGACATTGCTGCTGAAAGGTTCTTTCATTGTCATATTGGGTTCTCTGTTTTTCTTCTTTTTGGTTCTTGAGTTGTTTGGAGAATGGAATGTTTGATTTGTTTGGTTTCATTGATTGAAACAGCACAATGTCATCAAAGGGAGGCGATGTGTTACCTTAATGGAAATAAAAAGACTTTAAGTGCAGAGTGGGTCCATTAACAACAATCAGACAATCATTTATAAAAATTAACTGATGCATAAATGTCCTTTTAAAAGCATTGAGAGGGCTAACAACAAAACTAACACAACTGGATGTGGAAATCATTTCGAACTTTGATTAATGAAATACAACGAATCTCAAATACACAGAAAATAATATTGTCGTGAGGCCAAAGACGTTTCTCCTCCACTGTCTTCATTATGGCGAGGACGTTGGATCTTTTCGGAAGGTTGCGAGCAACCATCAATTTGGTTTGTACTACAAAAAAATATTGACTTAATACATATGCATTTAATGCAACCTAAATTTTAGGCCACACAATTTTAACAATATTAAGAACAATTTCCTTTAAGGTGTATTTTCTTTAAAGTAAACAATAACCAGTATTATGTCCCATATGCAAAACAATTTATTGACAGTTTATCAATGAAATTTTCGATGCAGAAAGTAGGCTTGACGTTTTCAATTATTGTTTTTTTATCGCACGGGACGAAAGACTGTTTTTCATATGTTTGGGTATAAACATATATGTTGGAACTCAAATTTTAAACAAATATTTTTGAGTGCAAACATATAAGTGTTCATAAACTAGCATATTATGTTTGGGACTATAATGTTAAATTTAGAGACATTATAGTTTGGGACATAAAATTTTGTAAAAATAATATGCTTGGATCCAAACATTATATAATTTAGAAATAGCCCATAAACATATATTGTGTTTACAAAAGAGAGACAAAGTGTATGCTGGAAGTAAAGATAGATGAAGTAACCAATTGGGCATTACAAATATATATATACAAAAAGCAAGAAATTTCATTAAAATTATAGAAAAATATAAATGTGTGAATATAAACAAGTATAAATTTACATATTATATCTATAATGATATAAGACTTCGCAAAAATTGTATATATATGCTTAAGTAAAAATTAAAATGAGTATTCGGAGAGAAATTATTCATTCGAACCAAGATAAAATATATTTGAAAAAAAGAGCATGAGTTTTGTTTATCATTTTCGCATTACGGGCACAATTTTTTTGTTTCGTCAAAACAAATCGGAACGTAGGACGAGTAAGTCAAAATATTCAAACAAAGGTAATTAAAGGGATCTTCATAAAAAATAACGAGGGTCACTATACACTGAAAAAAGCAGTCCGGTTCCAAAGATTTGTCTACTTTAAAAATTTTGGTATTGATTCCGACCAAAGAAGCGGAGAATACACAATTCTCTTTTAAATGGGGTTTTGTGTACTTGACTCTACGAAGCACATTTCAATTTTCAGCTTTTTTTCATATGCTATAAAATGTCCGTTAAAAACAAGACTTCCAGTAGAAATTATGCTATGTTTCAAGTAAAAAATGTCTTTAAAATAAAGTATTGAAAAACATATCCTATTTTTTAATGATTTTTGCCTTGTAGTCAAGATGCAAAAATGCAACAAATTTAAAGACAGTTTCATTAATTTTAAAGAATTTTTCTGAATTATTAAAGTCAAGTTGACCTTAGTCAAAAATTTGTTCTTTCATGTTATGATACCCATTTTTAAGTCAAATATCTTAATTATAACGACAACACGACTTCATTGAAAGTATCGACCTTTGAACATGGAAAAAACTTTATATTAGAGAAATGCGTCTTCTAAGCTAAGCAAAAGTTGTATTCTTATTTTAAGGACATGAACTCTTTGGCCTCACGACAATATTTTTTCAGTGCACTCTTTTTAGAGTTTGTGAAAGGTAAAATGTGAAAACAGGGCGAAAACAGTGAAAAAATTAAACAGTAAGATCTATAAAAACAAAGATTAGTTCCCTCTTATTAAATGAGTAGTCCCAAGAGGAGTTGACGGATTTTTTCGACAAAAGTAAAAGCGGGCACATGAAGTTCGAGTTTGCCGCTAAAATTAATTTCTCGATTTTAGCGGCAAAACCAAATAATCTATTAAATTTGAAAATGTATTAAATAAACATGTGGGAAAGATGCCAAAAGCACAAATTGAATAAGTTTATCTTAAAAGAAATTATTTCAAGAAAAGTAAAAGGGTAAACCATAGGCAATTTTAAACGCGATAAATACCAATTTATACCGGCCTTTAAGAAATTAAAATTAAGTACAAAATTATTCGTTAATAAAATCATAATTTAATTTGTATTTCTAAATATTGTCGTTACATGCAGCAAACAACAATTTGTTCACTACCAAAATAAATTATGTGCGTTGTAAAATTAACTGTTTAGAATTTAAATATAATGTGCTTTTGAATGGTTATGTTAACCTTAGGATTTCGATGGAAAAATATTTTATATATACTTCGAATCACGTTCTTGCTTCTTGTAGAGAGTTTTTGAAATTTCTTCGAAAGGTTTTAAACTTGTATACAAAAACACTTATTTGTTATACACAATTTTTATTTTTGCAATAAAAAAATAATATTTGGATTTGAACTCAGTCCATTTCGTTTATTATCAAGCACTTTTCTTTTCTGAATTTAAAGTCTTTTATAAAACACTTTACAATTTCGTAAGTAAAATTTAATATAATAATATGTAATGCTGAACAACCTTTTGGGAACTTCCGAACGTATCTGAATAGTATGTTAAAAAATAATTAAAAAAAAAAAATGGTTGTTGGTCGAAGCAGGGATCGAACCCGAGTCCCCTGTCACGCAAGCGGACGACCAACCACCGCTCCACGCCTGCAACAAATGTATGTTAACATGTTATGTTTTTGTTAAACAATTGTTATGTTTGCATCGGCCTCGTGGCGCCGCAAGCTATGCTATAATAATATAATTTATAACGATAGATTATCTCTTGATGGAACCATAACAGCTACGTAGCCAGTGGAATAGTGTGCTGTCTTTACAAAACTGTGTGGTCCGCTGTTTCGAATCCGCCGTCCGGCAAAACAATATAAATAAAAAAAAAAATATAAATATAATGAATTGTTCTTCTAAAAAATGTTTTATTACAGAAAAAGGTGCTAATAAACTCGTGAAGTGGGAAAAATGTAGGGAATATACAATGTAGGCAGAAAAAAAAAAAATTTTTTTTTGAGCACAATCCTTCTTGTGGGAGACAATGTCTCTAAGCATATAATATTTTTGGTTCGAAATGTTTTCCTAACCATATTATATGTTCTCATAAGAAGCATATAGTGTTTTGGAAGACACATTATTGGAATTGGATGGAAAATACAAAATGTTTTTGGAACTTAGACTACCGAAACATATTATATTGGTTTAGACGAAATATGCTTTCAAAAACATATTATATATTGGAAACAAATCAAAACATATAAATGTTTGGGCAATACCCTCCAAAAATTTATTTATGCTTGAAGCAAAATATGTTTGGGAGTATATGTTACAGAAGCGATTTTTTTGAGGGTGTGGGTGTTGCAAACATATATCACTAACTTATAAGTAACCCTGTGCCCAGCAGAATCAAAATATTCGCACGTTAATTAGAGATCAAAAAATCTCATCCGGAACCGGACGAAATTAGTGTTCTCCCTTGAAGCTCTAAGAGTCTTATTTGGGTGTCGAATTAAAATGGGACTATATTATACTTATTTGACAGGATATGGACAATATTGTGCATGGCTATTAGAGGCCAAAGAACTAATATCAACGTACTAAAATATCAACCGCATTAGATTGAAATGTGCACCTCTGGAAGCTCCGGATATCAAATCGTGGACATACGTGTAAATATGGATGGGTATAAATTAAGCACCGATATGGATTAATTTTGTGCATGTTGTTAGAAGTCATGAGACTAACACGCAGTAACCATTCCAACCAGATTGAAATAAAATTGCTCCTCCAAGAGGCTCCGCAAGTCAAAATAGTTTTATATGGGGAAGTTTATATATAAAAGTGTCATTTGCAATACCCATGCGTACCCTAACATTGTAACAACATTACTTGTGCTCAAGTAGTCAAGTCGATAGCCTTGTTTCGATCAAAGTTGGCATATTATTTCCACAGAATCGGACGGACATCGCTAAAATTGCGACTCGGAATTTCAATTACAGACTCAGAATATACATGTATACTTATAACGCCTCAAAAAAATTGACTTCTGTAACATATGCCCCAAACACGATTTTGCTCAAGCATATATAATTTTTCGGGATTGGTTCAAACATATTATGTTTTCAACTTAGGCATACACTGGTAGAAAAAAATTTTAATGAAATTTTCTTTGTGTATATATATTTTTAAAGGCGCCAGTTGTTACTTCCATTCTTTTACATTACTCTGTAAGGTCTCCTCTTTCTAAAACAACATAATATGTTTATAGGTATTTCTAAATTAGATAATACAATGTTGCAATCCAACATTTTAATATAAACAAGCGTTTTAGTATTCCATCACATAAGTATGTTGTAACATATTAACATATAGCGCCAAACACTGTTATGCTATTTAATGAACATTATATGCTTGCACTTAAAAATATTGTGTTAAAAAATTTGAGTTCCAAACATATGAAAAACAGTCTTTTTCGTCCGTGTAGGGTCTTAGACCAATATTTTGATGTGTTACAAACGGAATGACACAATGTTAGTATGGCGAAAATATGGCTTTTGACGAACTCCATTAATCCAAAGTACTCTTTCATAATTAGAAATGTTGTTATATAAATTTTACATTTTTTAAATAATTAAACAAACTTATGAAAATAATTTTATGTGAGCATAGTTGTTTAGGATGTAAGGGTAAAGTATCATTGTAGTCTCTGTTCATTCCACCCACATACATTCACGGTTTCCATTTTTTTTTTCGTTAATGCTGAAATATTCTATTGCGTATTTATTTCATGTCAAGGACAACAATAACAATGCGCGATATGACCATTCAGGATTTAGCCTTTTCTTTTACGGGATGTCGTAAATATTCCTTTGTTTTTGGGAAATATTCATAATCCCATTGATGGAGATACCAACTGTGAGCTTAACAATTAACGGTGTATGATAATTTAATTAAGGACAATTAATCCCATTTAATGGCTCTCTTAAAAAGTTCCTAGTATGGACCATCCCCAAGAAACACCCCAGTAATGTGAATGTTGAAAAACATAAAAAAATTCCTTCCTTCCCCAAAAAAAAGATGAACTTACCATTTTTTTCTAAAAAGACCGCAAAACGATTGCGTACCATCAAAAAAAATTTCCGATCGCATTTGGTTGGAAAGTAATTTAAAAAAAAAAAAAAAAACGGGGATTTTTATTTGGCGGAAAGAACATTATCAAGGGGAATTTCTTTTATTGGTCTGGAAAAAAAATATACCCCGCCATTAAAAAACTATTGCTCCAAGCCCACCGATGAAAAATCTGTTTTAAATTGTGTTTAAAAAAAAAAAAAATTTAAAAAAAAAAAAAACAATGAAAATGCGTTATGCTCGATATTGACCATTTTATTCGTGGGAAAAGTGAAAAGAAGGGAAAAAAAAAAAGAGTTATCCCTGAAGAAAATTTAGGAAATATTTGAAAAAGTTTAACAAAGCTTGGGGCGAATGCTTTTAAAAAGCAACACCAATTTGGATGCCAAAAAAAAAATTTCCACGGAAAAAAAAAGATCGGATTAATGAATTGGAATCAAACAAAAAAAAGGGAAAAAGATAAAAGAAGTTGTTTTGCTCAAAAAAAAAAAAAAAATTTTTTCGTTGGTTTGTTAGGTGGTTATAGAAGCCATGTTTCATGAAAAGGTTTTTGCTGACCAAAAAATTGTGGAATATAATAACACACATAAGGAAACCTATTTTTGCTTTGGACACTATTTCATTGCGAGAGCCCCAAATTATTTGCCAATAAAATTTCTTTTCATTTTGTCAAGCAAGAAAAAAACGCCTCATATATAAATGTTGTACAAAACTTACCCATATAATCATGAGCATTTGTGAAAAATTTCAACTGGAAAAGAGAGAGTCCAAATATTGGATTGATTTGCATCGGCAATACAATTTGAAAGGAAGTTTTTTTCCCCAACAAAAAGGCCCCGGATGGGTTAAGTCGTTAAAAAAAAAAATTTTGCTGAGATTTGAAAAAAGTTTACGCCAAAAAAAAGCCAATAAAAAAAAAAATTTTCATAAAAATGGAAACCTTTTCCCAAAAAATTTCATTTGAAAAAACTTCCAAAAAAATTTTTTGGGGAATCAATGGGAAAAAAAAAAGCCAAAAGCGCTCCAAAAAAAAATAGAAAAAAGACTGTCTAAAAGCTCGTATCCAAAAAACGGAATTGTTTCAAAAAAAAATAAAATCAATTTTTTTACCAATTTTCATATGAAAAAAGTTAAAAATTTGATCATTATATTCATTATAAAAATTTTGAGAAAGAGAGTGATATTATCGAAAACTCCTATTGTCTAAAATGTTATGGAGCTTTTAAAAACTAAAAATTTCGAACAGTTAGTTTTACCGCTTATAAAAAACCTTACTAAAAAAGATTCGAAATTTGAAAGTCTCTAATGAAAAAATCAAAAAAATAAAAAAAAAAATAAATCCCAGTTTAAGGAACAATAAGCCACCCCTAGAAAAAAAAAAAATTCTAAAAACATAAGAACGACCTTCCTTATTTTGATGGCAAAAAAAATCATTCTATAAATTTTACTTAAAAAAAAAATAAACTCAAAATGGGAAAATAAGCTCAAAAAGAGCATATAAAAAACTAAATCCTTCTTTACTAACTATTATACGTTCTTCCCTCACTTATCTTCCCTCTTTTAAGAGTATTTTGGATTATTTAAAAGAAAAAAAAAAAGCAAATCGTGAAAAAAAAAAAAATAAAAAGCGGGAATTCTATATAGGCTTAAACCTCCCGAAACTTAGATAACCAACCTTTAAGACAAAAAAAAAAAAAAAAAAAACTGGAAAATAAAATTTTCATAGAATTAAATGGTAAAAAAAGTTACCAAAAGAAAAATTTCCGAATTAATTTTTTTCCGATCAAGCGAAAAGCAGTTTCGCTTGCGTGGGAAATCTGCTCCTTCTTTTTCCTTCCCTTGTTCCCTTTCCGGTTGATTTATGTTTGTTTTGAGAAAAAAGAGATCCCCAAAGAACCAAGCGAAGAAAATATAAAATAAATGCTTCGCTTTTGAGATCGGTTAAATAATTCGGGAAGATTTTTCTGGAATTACCATTAAATTCTGATTGAAAAAAAATTAGTTTTTTCCCAGTTTTTTTGTTTTGTCTAAAAAGGTGGGTATTTAAGTTTCGATTTAAAGCCTTTCTAATAAAAAAAAAATTCGCCTATTTGTTCCAACAGCGAACCTGCTTTTATCTTTTTAATAAAAAATTCCAGTATTATTTTATCGTAATTGTCCCCCTTTTTTTTAATTAAATCCTATTAATAAAAACCTTTATTAAATAAAAAATAAGTGTGCAATTACAATAAGGGCGCTATATAACCCCATTCTCTGCGTATGTCTCTATTAAAAAAAATATAATTAATGTGTGGCGTCATTTCACTTCCATAGAAAATCGATTTTTGGAAATAATTTTTTGTAAATTTAACTCTACCCTTTTTACTGAATTTTTTATTTTTGGATTATGATACCACACGCGAGTACTCGCAATGTATATATATATATATATAAACGGTACAGAAAAGAGAAAAGCAACTTAGTAGAGAAAAGAGACGGTTGATAAAATTAATCCAATATAAAACAACTCGAATATACTCTTTCATGTCATCCTCACCAATGTTAATAAAAAAATTGAGTCTGAACAACTAAAAACTATTATCATTGTTGTATTTGTCCTGGAATAGGTGCCAGCATTTATCAAAATTAAAAAAAACCTTTCAATACTAATTGATGTTAGAAGAGTAAATTATAAAAAAAAAAAATTTATTGATAATCTCAAATAACAATTCCAAGAATGGAGGGAACGATATGCTAAAAATAAATTTTGGAAAAGATACAACAATTGAAGCTTGTGAATCTCTCATCGGATCCATATAAAACAACAAAACAGAGATTTATTGAGAATAAATATAAAACGTTTCCATGCGAGTTATTGGGGGAAGTTACATTCTTCTCATATAGGATTTACGGAGGCTGGGGATTTTGGCCATGTTACAATATTTCTATTCTCACGCCAACCAAAAAAATATTTCAAAAAAACGAGGAGAAAAAATATTTACCATAATTTCTGCTGTGATTGAAATATATCCCGGGAAAAAAAAAAAGAAAAAAGAGACATAAAAACACCCTATTCTCCCCAATATGGTAAATAATGCCCGCAATAAGCGCGCGCAATTTTTAAAAAAAATACGATTTAGATAATCCGCGTTTTTGAAACATGCCCAACAACATTAAATTGCAACTATTATAGCTTTGCTTAAGGTACTCTATATTGAGAGAATATTTTTGTGCCTAGAAGCAAAATTATAAAAACGAAAAATTATATGCAAAAAAAAATGTAAGTATTGAACGAACCGCTGGAAATACATGCTAATTTAGCCTGTTGAGACCTACAAATGTACAGCCACTCAGACGTTTCAATGACTACCAAATGATATAAGCCTCAACTTATACCACCATATCCACCAAACCCCGAATTTTTTATTCGCGAAGCTACAACTCTATTGTTTACTGAACATATCTGATCATCATAGTCTTTATTCAACGATTTTAAAGTTAGAAAAATATTTTAACCTTTTCATTCCATTGTGAAGTATCTTATAGCATTCGCCATGGCATCTAAATACCTATCAAAAAAAATTTGCTCAAAAATTTTCCAAGATTACTAACTCTTCCTATATAACACACAACCAACCGAATTATATATCTAAAGTTCATATTATCGAAAGAGCGAGATAGTACGGCATCTATTTGTGTGAAATCTTTTAATTGGTAGTTTCGGGTCAAAGCCACTATTTTCGCCATACTAACATGTTTCATTCCGTTTGTAACACTCAATAATAATTGCGTCTAAGACCCTACACCGGACGAAAAAGGTACTGTTTTTCATTATTTTGGAACTCAAACTTAACAACAATATTTTTTAAGTGCAAGCATATAATGTTTCATTTAAATAGCATACATGTTTTGGCGCATATATGTAAATGTACAACTATTATGTGTGGAATATAAAACGCTTGTTAATATTAAAATGTTTGGATGCAAAACATATATTAAATTTAGAAAATAGTCTATGACAT
>PGFW01016583.1:0-12663 GCA_003123925.1 Haematobia irritans | reverse complement strand
ATGATAGTTAGGTATTCGCTGCTTCCAGAACAAGCGGGAAACCACAGACACACACACATTCACACATACATATACATATCATACATGGTCTGTAACAGCCATACAAAAGGGGTCCTTATCGGTTCATAATTATATATAGCCCCCATATAAACCGATCCCCAGATTTGAACTCGGAGCCTCTTGAAGGAACAAAATTCATCCGATCTGGTTGAAACGTGGTGTTAGTATATGATCTCTAACAGACTGCAAAAATAGGTCCATATCGGTTCATAATTATATTAGCCCTCATATAAATCGATCCCCAGATTTGACCTCTGGAGCCTCTTAGAGAAACAAATTTCATCCGATTCGGTTGAAATTTGGTACGTGGTATTAGTATATGGCTCTAACAACCATGCATGAATTGTCTATATCGGTTCATAATTCTATATAGCCCATATAACCGATCCCCAGATTTGGTTTTGGAGCCTCTTGTAGAAGTAAATTCATCGATTCAGTTGAATTTGGTACATTGTGCTAGTTTGTAGCCGTTAACAGGGAGCCAACGTGGTGCATGGTTAGCATGCGCGCCTTGCATACACAAGGTCGTGGGTTCGATTCCTGCTTCGACCGAACACCAAAAAGTTTTTTAACGGTGGATTATCCCACCTCAGTAATGCTGGTGACATTTCTGAGGGATTCAAAGCTTCTCTAATGGTTTCAGTGCAATTTGGAACGCCGTTCGGGCTCGCTATAAAAAGGAGGTCCCTTGTCATTGAGCTTAACATGGAATCGGGTAGCACTCAAGTGATAAGAGAGAAGTTCAGCCAATGTGGTATCACAAAGGACTAAATAGTCTAAGTGAACCTGATTCATCGGGCTGCCACCTAACCTAACCTAACCTATCCTATATACTCGTAAATAACGTACGATATTTTCAATCGGACTGTATATAAATAACGTACGATATTTCATCCGGGTCGGATGAAATTTTGCCCTTTCAAGAGGCTCCGGAAGTCAAATGTGGGGACCGATTTATATGGAGTTTATACCTAAAAGTGGTCCGTATGGCCTATTGGTCGGATGATATTGCATCCGACCTATATCAAAGTGAAATTTTAAGTCGGTAGCTTGTTCCGTTCTGAAGTTGAAATACGCTGATTTCAACAGACAGACGGACAGCCGAATAGACAGTGCTAGATATACTTAAAGCCAAATTTTTTCTATTTTCGGCAATATTTAGAGTACATATTATTTCGGTTACGAAAACATTTGATCCCATAAGCATTTCCCGTATTTTATTATCCTCTTCTTCAGGCACTGTTTTGATAATCAGTGACTTGTGTGTTAGAATGCTAGCATCTTCAATTTTATAGACAATTTTACAACGAAACATGATACACGTACCAAATTTCAACCAGATCGGATGAAAAGGCCAAAAGGCACCGGTGGTCAAATCTGGGGATTTGTTTATATGGGGGTTATATATAATTATGGACTGATATGAACCATTCCTGCATGTTGTTGGATACCAAATACTAACATCACGTACCAAATTTCAACGAATCGGATGAATTTTTCCTTTTCAAGGGGCTCCGGAGGTCAAATCTGGAGATCGGTTTATATGGGGGCTATATATAATTATGCACCGATGTGGAGCAATTTTTTCATGGTTGTTAGAGACCATATACTAACACCATGTACCAAATTTCGGATCGGATGAAATTTGCTTCTCTTAGAGGCCTCGCAAATTAGATTTTGGGGTCCGTTTATATGGGGGCTATACGTAAAAGTGGACCGATATGGCCCATTTGCAATACCATCCGACCTACATCAATAACAACTACTTGTGCCAAGTTTCAAGTCGATACCTTATTTCGTTCGGAAGTTTGCGTGATTTCAACAGACGGCGGACGGACGGACGGACATGCTCAGATCGACTCAGAATTTCACCACGACCCAGAATACTTATACTTTATGGGGTCTTAGATCAATATTTCGATGTGTTATAAACGGAAAGACAAAGGATGCAAACGGAATCCACCATAGGATGGAGGGTATCCCCCATCCTATGGTGGAGGGTATAAAAATACTTTTCTCCTAGACGCTAGGTTAATGTTCTTTTCGATATAATCAACAAACTGCTAATTCTTGTAGGCTGGAAAATGTTTTCATTGTTCTTTTGAACTCATTTAATGTATATATAGACATGTAGTCTAAGATGCAATTTTATTGCAGGACAAAAGACAAAACAAAGACATCATACACCCAAAGAAATTTGTTAATAGTTTGCTGATAACATTTAAGAGCTGTTAAGGATATATAGCAGAACTATGCAGAGAATGAAACCGACCCATTTTTGCCGCGCGGCGGCTGACACTAATTTTTGGCCTCCGGCGGCGGCGGCTTGAGCGGCTAAGCCTATATAAATTCGTCTATTCGGCGGCGGACAATTATCCATTATAAAAACGATTTGAAGTAATCCGAATGGTACACCCAGAAAAAAGTGCCTTCGAAACTAAAGGAAAAAATTTTCATCAATATAGTTTATCCATTTTATTTCCATTAAGGTAAATTTTTGTGAAAAATAATAAAATTTACTCGTTTCAGTAAAAAAATCCTAAACTGTAAGCAGTTAGGAATAGTTCATTAACTAGAATAAGGCATGGAATTTTACTCATACTATTTTCTTCGCTGGGTATAAGAATTTACTACTGAAAAAGAAAATTTTATTCACCGATAACAAAGCATTCGTAAAAATAAACAAAAACCGAACTAAAACCAAGTTTCCTCAAAATTAGTAAAATTTCTTATAAAATGATAATTGCGACTTCCTTTATAATAGAAAGTTTTTCATACATACGAACAACACTTGGCATAGAAAAATATTTTAGTTCATTCGTACTAAGAAGTATGCAATCCTTTCAAAACTTAAGGAAACACACTTGTTAGAATATAGGAAATTTTCCTAAATTTCTATTGTTACCTGTAATCGATACCTGTCATCGTAATCGATGTGTTTGCGCGTGGGTGTAATCGATATATTTGCGCGTCGGTTGTTTTTTTAGTTGGAATCGCGTTGTTTTGGTATACGGAGAGATTGTTAAAAAATAATATGGTAAAATAATATAATAAATAACAAATAACATATATAAAATATTTGTTATTTTAAATTAGTGAGAAAAATTTTCGTTTTTTAAAATAAATCTATCAATCTTCGTGATAGTGTATAAAGAAAGAAAACACCAGCAGAATAACAACCCTTTCATTTGTCTTCATTTTGGAATCTTCAATTATCAGGTAATATTCAGTGACGCTAACCTTTTGCAACAAAAATGTTTTATGATTTTTTATATTTGTAGGTATTGAAATTGTAAAAGGAGGACAAAATCGTTAGGCAGACACTTATTAAAAGTGAAAAGTACAAGAAGAAGAAAAAAAGTGCGTTTTACAGTTGATAAATACACACGGAAATTGGAAATAGTAGAATAAATAAACTAATATTTCAAAGAGATTCGATGCTGTTGATTCTTAAATAAATATATTCAATATATTAATAAAACATGTTCTTTTATTGAAGATAAAATTGCTTATAGAAATAAATAAAATTGTATTTAAAAACGAAGGTAAGCAGTTCTAATTATGAAGTAAAAGTTTTACCACAAATGTGTAAGATTTGGTCGAAATGAATTGAAAAAATTTCAATAAAATCATTCATATATGAATTCAAATTAGTTAAAATTTTTTCATTCTGTAAGTATAGTGGTATATAAATATAGGAAAATGTTAACTATATATGGAATGCATTATCCTAATTTCTACGAAAATCACAATCGTTCAAACAAATAAAAATGTCTTTGGCGCGTATACGAAGTTCAACTTTCTTCACAATGAGTTCATTTTTAACGTTAAAGAAGGGGTCACTTTTTTCTGGGTGTAGACTTTCCTTACTTGTTTACTGTTGCAAATGAAGGAGCAATTTCACCACTAACACATTCACCATATCATTATGAATTTCTTTTATGTAAATATTTAATGACAGCCACGCATTTCTAAATTTTTCCATTGTAAAAAAATTGCGGACACAGAAAAAAAGTTTCACGAAAAATTTTCCAATTAAAATTTTAATTGAGCTTAAAAATATTCAATTAAAAATTTAATTGAATCAACAATTTTTTTTAATTGAAACAAAAATCAATCACGAAAAATTAATAGTATCAATTAATTTTTTAATAAATAATAGATTATAGCCTCCCATATATATGTTGTTCTGATTTTCGACAAAAAAATGGTCAAAATACCAACATTTTTCCATTGTAAAAATCGCCACTGCTTAGTCGAAACAGTTGTAAAATGACTTAAATTTTCCTAAAATTCTAATGCATATATATCGAGCGATAAATCATAAATAAACTTTTGCGAAAGTTTTCTTAAAATTGCTCCAGATTTAAATGTTTCCCATATTTTTTACTAACATTGTGTTCCACCCTAGCGCATTAGCCGACTTAAATTTTGAGTCTATAGATTTTGTAGAAGTCTATCAAATTCTGTCCAGATCGAAGTGATATTTAAATGTATGTATTTGGGACAGAACCTTTATATATAGCCCAACACATTTGACGGAATGTGATATGGTATCGAAAATTTAGATTCTACAAAATGGTGCAGGGTATAATATAAGTCGGCCCCGCCGACTTTAGACTTTCCTTACTTGTTTACCTGTTGCAATGAAGGAGCAATTTCACCTAACACATTCACCATATCATTATGAATTTCTTTTATGTAAATATTTACATGACAGCACGCAATTTCTAAATTTTCCATTGTAAAAAATGGCGGACACGGGCAGAGAAAAATTTCACTGAAAATTTTCCAAATTAAAAATTTTAATTGAGCTTAAAAAAATATTTCAATTAAAAATTTAATTGAATCAACACAAATTTTTTTAAATTGAAACAAAAATCAATACGAAAATTAATAGTATCAATTAATTTTTTAATTGAATCAATTAATTTTTTAATAGACCTTCAATTGAATTTTTAATTGATAACTATCAATTTCTGTGATTGAAGACATTTCCAATTAGAAAATTAATTGGATCAATTAATTTCGTGAATTGGAATCAGAAAATTTTTTTTTGTGTGCGATGCGTGCTTTTTTGAACACCTGTTTTCTATATGAAGGAGTTGCCAGATCGAAACAAAAATTCGTAACATGTATTCGTACAGAGATGGAATTTTCCAAAA
This sequence comes from Haematobia irritans, assembly GCA_003123925.1. Taxonomy (NCBI): domain Eukaryota; kingdom Metazoa; phylum Arthropoda; class Insecta; order Diptera; family Muscidae; genus Haematobia; species Haematobia irritans. Next base: position 7,438 of record PGFW01016583.1, on the reverse strand, counting down.
CACTTAACTTTTGTTTATACCGCGCTTTTTGTGCTAGGCTAAGAAGTTTCCGAAACTGCCCTCGTAGAAGGAAAATATTTTACGAATTGTATACACAAAGTACAAACAACGATAACTCCCCTTCTGTTTTAAGCAAGCTTTTTTCTATGAGTGTTGCAAAGCAAATACAATACAAGTGCATTAATACACAACAATTCCCGCCTTTCATTCATTGAAACTACTAATTAAATTCGTAACCTGTTATTTCCTCATATTATCCTTTAGACAAAAGATGGGAAATAAAAATAAAATAAGTGGATATAACAGTGTGTTGATCGGTCAGAAAATAAATGCATCAACAAATTTAATACAAATGCGCTCAATTAAAACTGAAACCAAAAAAAAAAACAAATATAATCAATGAAATTAAGATATTAAATAGAAACTAACATGATGTTATAGTTAAATTAATCAAAATAAATAAATTCAATTGAATAAAATTAAACTACTAAATTAAGCTTTTTAATTATAATTAAAATTAAATTAAACGTATTATGTTAAATTGGAAAATAAATCAAACATGGACCGATATGCGCGCACCATATTCCGACACAAGATTTTTTTTGTGCACTAAAAAAAAAAATATCTCAAAATATTCCCAATAATCAGACAAAATGCTGATAAAAATACGGCGCGACACCCAAGACAATTATGTATTCATTATCAGCAACAATTTGCAAAACATCAGAAGTTTTATCTGTGAAAGGAAAAACAACAAGATATGCTATAATACAAACGTGTTTTGCTGAATGTAAAGCAGAAGAGGAAGTATGTGCTGAGAGTTCTAAGTCGCATTTAGTGAGAGATATCCAGCAGACAGTGGTGTGTGTCGTCTTGAGCAAACAGACCTGACAAAAAAGATGTGACCGCCTGCACTTATTGAAGAAATGTAGGTTGTGTATAGAAATTGGTGAGAATAGTGTAATATGGTTTGCAATTGAACTGTACAAATAAGTATATACTTTTGTCAAATGAAGAAAAATGTGTTGTTAAGAAATAATTAATTTTTTTTCGTTGTATTAAAAAAATTTGTATGATGTTGGAGAAAAATGATTTAAAATTGTTAAAAATGTCTTAGCGCTGTTTTGAAGTTCGAGACAGGTACAATATTTTAGATAAAATTTCTCATTTAGCAAACTTCTGCCATTTAGGAAAATAGAGAGATATGGATGGAAATAATGAATAATTCAAGTCTTTGCTTTATTCGCATTTTTAAGAGTGACTTGAAAGGCCCATTAAAAAACAAAGCTAATGAACTATTTTATTTTTTTAGTTAAAACTTGGTGCCACTATATTTTGTATAAACAAACTTTTTTTCTTATTTTTTAGTTCAACGTCATTAAAGTTAGCAAAAAAAAATTTTCAATTAAGGAACATTTACTGCATATTGTGGACAAATTGTGAAACTAATGAATAACCCTACTCATGAACTAAAAAAAGTTCAGTTGGCATTTAGAGCCCTTTTTTCGGGTTAATCTGTATGTCATTTTTTTATACCCCTCCACCATGTATTCATCCGTTGTACCACATGCGAAATATTGCCTCTAAGACCCAATAAAGTATATTATCTGGTGCGTGGGTCGAAAATTCTGAGTACGATCTGAGGCCTGTGTCCGTCGGTCCGTCGTCCGTCTGTTTGAAATCACCGGCTAAATTCGCGAAACGAAACGAAGCTATGCGACTTGAACTTGGCAAGCAAAGTACACGCTCTGTACATAATACTCGCGCAAAACATATTTTTTGCTTCAAAGATATACAATTTTGGTATTGCCCAAACATTTTATATGTTTGATCTCTTCCAATATATAATAATGGTTTGAAAGCATATTGGTCTAAACAATATTGTTTGGGTAGTCTACAGTTCCAAACATTTTGTATTTTGCGCATCGCCAATTCAATAATTTTTCTTCCAAAAAACAATATTGTTATGATGTCGGAGCCACGCGTGGTGCATGGTTACATCCCGCCTTGCATACACAAGGTCGTGGGTTCCGATTCCTGCTTCGACCGAACACCAAAAAAGTTTTTCTTCAGGCGGTGGATTATGCCACCTCAGTAATGCTGGTGACATTTCTGAGGGTTTCAAAAGCTTTCTCTAAGTGGTTCAACTGCAATGATGGAACGCCGTTCGGACTCGGCTTATAAAAAGGAGGTCCCTTGTCATTGAGCTTACATGGAAATCGGGCAGCACTCAGTGATAAGAGGAGAAGTTCACCAATGTGGTATCACAATGGACATGAATAAGTCATAAAGTGAGGCCTGTATACTCGGGCTGCCACCTAACCTAACCTAACCTATGATGTGAAGCATAGTAAATATGTTTGGAAGCATTTTGCACAAGCCCAAAAAATATTATATGCTTAAAAAAAAAAATCTCGCCAACAAATATTGTGGCTCAAAATTTTATTTATTTATTTATATACATATTTACAATCATAATGAAATTATGAAAAAATAAACAGGTAATATAGGTGCTAACAACATAGGTTTTCGACAGATGAAATGCTCAAAAAATATTTGTTTCTGCCCAATTGTATATTCCCCGCACATCTTTGGCCACTTCCACGAGATTTTTAGTTGCTTCAGCAGCCCTTTTCTCTGTAATACAGAACATTGTAGATAGAAATTATTCAATTGTATGATTTTTTTATAATTTTAATTTTAACCTTTTGCCGGAACGGGGATTCGAAGCAGCGGACCAAACACAGTTTGTAAGGATCAAAAGAAGTAGCTTCAAATTGCCCAAAGGAAAAATAAAAATGTTAATGTTTGTAATAACAAGCAACAACCACGCAAACTTAATTCAATATCGCTTCCCTGTTAAATAGCGGCTCCAAACTACTAAACACATATAATGTTTTATAGGCTATTTCTAAATTAATATATGTTTGCATCCAAGCATATTATATTTACGAAACATTTTAATGTCCGCTAACATATAATATGTTGCTAACAATATTAATCATAATATGTCGCACCACAAATGTTATGCTAAGTTTAATGAACATTAAATATGCTTGCACTCAAAAATATTGTGTTTTAAAAATTTGTGTCCAAACATATATATGTTTATAGCCAAACATACTGAAAAACAGTCTTTTTCATCCGTGTAAGTTTGTTTATTGATGTAGGTCGGAATGGTATTGGCAAATGGGTCTATCGTCCCACTTTTAGCATATAGCCCTCCATATAAAAATTGGTCCACATCGGTCCATAAATCTATATATGAGCCCGCCATTAATAAACCATCCCCGCCGATTTTGGTTTGCGGAGCGCCTCTAAAGAGAAGCAAATTTCATGCCGAATCAGGATCTGAAAATTTGGTAACATGGTGTTAGATATATTGGTCTCTACACAACCATTGCAAAAATGTCAGCATCGGTCCAATAATTTATATATAGCTCCCATATAAACTGACTACCAGATATTGACCTTGCCGGAGCCCCCCCCCCCCGCCCCCCCCCCCCCCCCCCCCCCCCCCCCCCCCCCCCCCCGCCCCCCCCCCCTCCCCCCCCCCCCCCCCCCCCCCCCCCCCCCCCCCCCCCCCCCCCCCCCCCGCCCCCCCCCCCCCCCCCCCCCCCCCCCCCCCCCCACCCCCCCCCCCCCCCCCCCCCCCCCCCCCCCCCCCCCCCCCCCCCGCCCCCCACCCCCCGCCCCCCCCCCCCCGCCCCGCCCCCCCCCCGCCCCCCCCCCCCCCCCCCACCCCCCCCCCGCCCCCCCCCCCCCCCCCCCCCCCCCCCCCCCCCCGCCCCCCCCCCCCCGCCCCCCCCCCCCCCCCCCCGCCCCCCCCCCCCCCCCCCCCCCCCCCCGCCCCCCGCCCGCCCCCCCCCCCCCACCCCCCCCCCCCCCCCCCCCCCCCCCCCCCCCCCCCCCCCCCCCCCCCCCCCCCCCCGCCCGCCCCCCCCCCCCCCCCCCCCCGCCCCCCCCCCGCCCCCCCCCCCCCCCCCCCCCCCCCCCCCCCCCCCCCCCCCCCCCCCCCCCCCCCCCCCCCCCCCCCCCCCCCCCCCCCGCCCCCCCCCCCCCCCCCCCCGCCCCCCCCCCCCTAATCGGTGGAAGAGCAAAATTCAACCGATATTCGTTGAAATTTTGTACGTGATTTAATATATGGCCGTCAAACTATTCCCATGCAAAATTGGTCGACTCGGTCATATAATTATATATAGGCCCATAATAACCGATCCCCAAGATTTGACCTCCGGCAGCCCCTTGAAGAGCAAAATTCATCCGATTCGGTTGAAATTTAGATACGTGATGTTAGTATATGATATTTAACAAACATGCCAAAAGTGTCGCATATCAGTCCATAATCATATCTAGGCCCCCAATATAAAACCGATCCCGAGATTTGGTTTTGGAAGCCACTTGGAGAAGCAAATTTATCCGAGTCAGTTTGAAATTTGGTACATTGTTGCTAGTATATGGCCGTTAACAACCATACCTAACTAGGTCCATATCGGTCTATAGTTATATATAGCCCTCAGATAAATAGATCCCCAATCACACAAAAATTGGTCCATATCAAGTTCATAATTGTATATAGCCCAAATATAAGCGACCCCCATATTTCAATTCTGGCTCTCTACGTACCGTGCAAAAGTCCATATCGTAATTATTTGTAGACTTACCTGTACATACCTTTTTTGTCTAATATATACCACGTATGGACTAACTCACAATTTAGAAAACGATGTTAAGAAGTTTTAAGATACCACAACCCAATTATGTTCGATTGTGGATGACAGTCTTTCGTAGAAGTTTCTACGCAATCCATGGTGGAGGGAACATAAGATTCGGCCTGGCCGAACTTACGGCAGTATATAGCTTGTTTTATTCAGATTATTATTAGTTTAAGCAGATTATTTTGTAGTTTAGGCAAAAAAAATGCTAAAAGGACAGTACTTTGTCTGGAGAAAACCAAGAATTCAGTGTTTGGCTATTAGAAAACAGCCATTTTTCTATGAGTGAAAAAGTCAAAAAAAAATTTAATAACTTTTTCCTGTTTTAGCGTATTTTTGCTTTGTCTACTAACAAATTTCTAATTTTTAATTGAAAATGTCTTCAGTCACAAAAATGATAATATAAATTTAAAAACAAAAATTAATCGAAAGTCAAATTAAAAATTAATTAATCCAATCAAAAATTAATTGATACTATCAATTTTTGAGATTGAATTTTTTATTTCAATTAAAAATTAGTTGAATCAATTAAATTTTTTAATGAATATTTTTTTAAAACTCCAATTAAGACTTAAAGGTGGGTATTAAATTCGAGTTAAACCGCTAAAATCTTCATTTTTTCAGCTAAAGTGAAAACTAAATAATTAAAAAAAGGCATTACATTATATATATTTTCTTGCATATTTCATTAATAACTTGATGGGGAATAGCCCAAAGCAATTTTTCATACATGTTTGTATTTCGAAAATGGACTTATTAAAGAAAAGTAATCGTGAAAAAAGACGATTTTAGCGGCTAAACTCGAACGTTAATACCCACCTTTAAATTGGAAAAAATGTTCGTGAAATTTTTTTCTGTGTGCCTCTAAATGCATATTCATTATTTTCTTATACTTGATTAACGAAATCCAAATCCCTCCCATGATATTCTACCCAAAACTATGCATATCTGTATATACACCACCACTGACACCACTGTACACAAATGACAATAATATTAAGTGGTGCTTTAGCAGCTCCTTAGTTCTTAACTTCCTGTATTGTTCCTGCTACCCCCTTTTATTTATTTATTAAAACTTAAGGAAAACAAAGTTGAAGTACTTTCTCTCCATTCTATTCGACCCCCCTATAGAGTCAGCTTTGCTGCATCTTGGAAATTAGATGGTAAAAAAAACATAATAAACAACAACAAAAACAAAAACAAACTAGTGTCATAACAATCAACACAACAACGCTGCGATGAAGGTAAAATCCAAGGCGTTTGCGATCCCTCAAGCAAATAATACAATGGTGGCCAGACAAACGTTACTGACTTATCGTTGAGCTCAAAGTAGGAAGTGAAAAAATCAGCATTGTTCGAAGATACTTTCACATGGAGTGGCAAAGATTTATAACGCGCCATTGTTTCACACTCTAATTAAGGTAAGGAACTCCAAGAACTACTCATTCACTCTTTTGTTAAGTCCAATCTAGGGAATGTGAAGGGGGTGGATGGATGGAGGATGTATAGATAGATGATGGGGAATGAATGAATATCATAGCCAACATGGCCATTCATTTTATAGCAAAAACAAAAGGTTTATGCTCCATATACCTCATATAGAATACTGTAAGAGAGAGATGGCTTAAGATTTCATGGTGATTAATATGGAGTCAGACGTGGGTTTTTTATTTCCCCTATATCCGTATACCAGAAAGTATCTGACTTTAGTCTGCTTAATAATCAATCACTTCTTCTATCTGCTTCTGTACTTTCCTTGAAACGTTTCGTCCCAACATCATCACACCTTAACAAAGCTGTCAGTAATTTAAATGGTTCGTTTAATGAATATGGCATTTTGTATCGGCCAAGGGCTCCCCGGTACGTGTATAATTAATATTGGCCAATCACTCCCCAGTTGGCAGTTAATTTCTTCACAACGTTCCAAAATTATCCCCCATTTATTGCTTTACAACAGATATAACATATATATAAATATAAGATGCAGCTAAGGGACAGATTAAAAACATCTTATTTTATTTCTTAAATTCATAATTTATATTGAGAGAAGAGAGAGAGGGGAAAGAAGAAGAGAGGAGAGATGCGCAATTAAATTCCTTTTATGTGGGAAGGAGAGAGAGAAGAACGAGGAGAAATCCCCTCAACTTGGTATTATTGTGTTGTTGTTCTCCGCCCTATTCAAATTTAAACATAAATAAAACGAACAAGGAATGCGTTAGTATATACATGATGGCGAAAATAGAGAGAGAAAAAAGATGGAGGACAAAGATATGCCCATCTTAACGTAACATTTACTCTAAGCCCCATCACTTGTTGGACTTCTGGTTGAACAATTTAAGGTTAAAGTTACTAGCGTGACAACCCTTGCGTTTCAGGCTCACCCTCTTAGAATATTCAGCACAGTGGATCTCTCCATACCCACCAAATCTGTGACTTTTTGGTATCCAATGAGTGCTACCCCAAACACTACTGTTTCAGCTCCCATGACAAGGGACCCGTGTCCCCATAGTGGTCGTTGAAGGTATTCCGACGAGGTCACGGCGCCCTATCCATCCGGCTCTATACTTGTTTTCATAAATACAATGGAAAGGACGAACCAGTAATGTCTCTGGCGATCTTTGCTAGATTCGGCGTCTTTGCCGTTCGTGTCATTTTAATCAGCTCGCGACCAAAATGCCTTCGCGAGCAAAATCCGGTTTTCAGCACTTCTTTACAATTTTGCG
>PGFW01016571.1:0-16596 GCA_003123925.1 Haematobia irritans | reverse complement strand
CCAGATTTAGATATAGCCTCCCATATATAGCCTTATCGCCCGATTTACACTATATGACCACTAGAGGACAAAATTCTCTACTCGGACTTAATTGAAATTTTGCACCAGGGCAATAGAATAAAGCCTTTGCTTGCTATGCGTGGCCAAACCCCGGCGTTAAAATTCTAGATAAGCTCCCATTTATATGTTTTTCTGATTTCGACAAAAATGGTTCAAAATACCAAGAATTTTCCTTGCTAAAATGCGCCACACTTGCTTAGTTGAAAACTTGTAAAATATTACTCCAATTTGCCTATACTTCTAATACATAACACTCGGCCCGATAAATCTCGAATAAAACTCTTTGCCAAGTTGCCTTCAGACATTGGTTCATATTTAAATGTTATCTCCTTATTATACCCTGCGCCACACACTGTGACAAACAAGGTATTATCTTATACTACATTGTGTTCCCCCCAGCGTATCTAACCGAGCTTAAATTTTAAGGTCAATAGATTTCTAAGCAAGTCTTAATATAGATTGTCCACTAAGAAGTCTTAAATAATTGTCGGTTCAGATTTTACAATGTTATGCTATATGGGAACAATAAACCGCCTTTTATATATAGCACCCCAACAAATTTAAAAGGATTTCAGATGGCGTATCGTAAAATATAGATCACAAAAAGTAGTGCAGGGTTTATAGTATAGTCGGCCCCCCCCACTTTAGACTTGTTAGTTAGAAATCAAAATGGTGACAAAGTTTTCTATAGAAAAAAAATTAGAGAAAAATCTTCCATAGAAATAGGATTTCGAGAAAACTTTTTTATCAGAAATAAAAAATTGTTGACCAAAATTTTCTATAGGAAATAAAATTTTTGACAAAATTTTCAAATTAGAACATCAAATCTAACATCAATGCGGTACTAAACTACTATCCCAGTACTTCAAGAAAAGACTGAATCTTGCAAGGAACAAAACATTGTTAGAACGCAATATGAATTCCATACGTTCAACTCAAAGGAAAACAAACAATCTCTGTCATTCTCTATGCTCCCCCGCCTACAGTATTACAGAATAGAAGATATATGAATTAAAAAGTTTATAATGTTGTCCTTCATCTATTATTTGAAACAAAACAAGAATTACAGCTTCTCGCGCACAACCAATGCTGTATACAGAGTTCAGTTTCGAGAAAAAAATTTTAAACCCATATAACTCTTCCGTCAAAAACATAAAACAAGTACTAATATCGAATCCCTCCGCCTATACCGTTGTTCTTCCGTGTGGTGCTCGACAGTAGCACAAACAAAAAAAGAGTGCGCTGTCTTTTAAACCAACCGCATCGTACCCGTGCGGACACCTCGCATCATTCTCCGATGTCTCCCTGTTGCCTCTGCCCTATTCCTGGTGGCGAAAGTCCCATTGTCATCGGCTCCCAGCCCATGTATTGATCATCGCGCGACCACAACATCCACAACAAATTGGCATTGTCAACTCACATAGCGATTTTGATCAGAAACGCGATCCCTGACTGGTTTACCTGGCGCTTTAATGCAAAAAGCATGGGTAAAGAAAGAATCGACTCCGACTTCTGGACAAAACCGTATGATCCAAAATATCGTCCTCATCTCCACGTGGCCTCTCCTGATCTTGAGAAGCGAGAGCAAAACGGCCAACTGGCTAAGAATTGGTGAAAAAGCAAAAGAGAAACATCAAACTATCAGTTGAAGGCTAACATTAACCACTAAATTGCATTTCGTACTACCCGTCAACTTTTAAAAACGAACAAACCAACCACGTCCACGCAAGAGTCGATCAACTGGCCTTATGCTGACTGCCATTAAACACGAATAACTCTCTTTTCAGTATTAACGATCTCTTCGAAATTTTTATGTCAAACTTTAGAAGAAACTAAAGATGTACTTCAAAGATTGAGCAAATCCAAAGTTACTTATGTCAATGGTGAAATATGCCTATGATGGCGTTAATTCTCCATCTTGATACTAAACGTCTAACTTCAATTGGGAAATGCTAATGCTATCCAACCCATCTTTGCCAAAAACCAATTAGAATTCGTTCTGGCGAAACTGAGAATATTGTAGTTGGCGTCCTTAAACGAGACCCACTACTTAACAGCTCCCACAAATTTATATAGGAAGAAATCTTTTATTATCTTCATCGTGAACGCATAGATACGATTCTCCGTGGCGGTCGGTGCTGCTCTGGCCTTAAGGAGAAGTAATTCAAACAACAAACTACTTCATCTATCCTACGGATCAAAATGAGAATATAGCTAATTGAGTTATAATAAATAATTTAAATCAATTTGTAGTATGTTCGCCTTACTCTCCGAAATATCTCAACAAGTTTTGCGGAAACGATATTGTAAGCCTAACATCAAGACAATAGCGAGTTTTATAATTCTAGGTGGATATAGTTAATTCCAGGCATGTTGTATGGAATTGCCCATCAAACAAATTCGCCGCGTAAATCATGTTCAATATATAGCCGATCGAATTTCTTACATTCTCCATCCAGATTTCACCAACATACTTCGTATCCCTATCAACGAAATCGGAACCATCTATAATTGATTTAGCTAATTACCAATGTCGAACCTTAAACTCTTCTGTTGATGTGTTGCGAGTTTTGGATTCCCGTCTGACCATCGTCCATTATTTGCTCTTATTGATTCGTTCTGTGCGAATAACTATCGAATCGTGCTTCTATAACCTACAAACGTACAAACATGGAGAATAAATTCAGACACTCTTATTGAATACAGTATCTCGAACGCAGCGAAGCTTTTTCAGCAGCTAAGCATCAGTTTCTAAAAGAAATGCCGAAAAACTTTACTATCCTCAGATTTTGCACGCCAAGGGACTCTTCTACTCCCAAAAGTTAACAGTTGCTTCAACTACAATTTTTTGCCAGCCGCTGAAATAGATAAAATTCATAAACCAGACCGTCATACAAAAGAAAGAAACAACGTGCAGAAATTCTAACGGAGGCCAACATCTCACGGAATGAACAATTGTGTGCTAATGCCATTGTTATCAAAATTATGTACCAGAAGATAAAACTTCATCGTTACAAAGACCGTGGTCCGACCTCCACTCTTAACACACAATGATTAACCGCTCTGGTGCTAGTATCTCTTATGATATCCTTTTGGAGAGTGACATTATTCCCCTAGCATAGAAGTCTTCTGAACCTGCATAAAGGAGGTGATAAAACACCAAAAGTCCCTCCATTAAAAAGCCACTGCAAATAATAAAATAGTTAATGATATGGAAAAGGCGAGTTACTTGGCCAGAAACGCTTGCTAAATCCAATCGGCATCACTTCGACATTTTTAAACATTCATAGCATAAAAAGGTATATTCATTTGGTTAAAAGGGTCAAAAAAAGATGATAACCCGGATTATCAGATTCCATCATACCAACTTCCTTAGCTGAAATTCGCGGAATTATTTCTACAACTAAAAAAAGTCCTCACAATCCCCGATTCGATGTATTTTCCAACTGTATTGCCATTAAAATCTACCTGTGAAAAAGGCTCCTTAAAAAGTTATTGTAATATAACTTAACAAACAGTTGTCTTCGGGCTGAATATTTTTCCCTGAAAGCTTTAAGGTGCACCTCTTCTTAAGTTAACTCGCCATCCACAAACCCAACGGTCTCAAACCCATCTAAACTGGATCCCTCAAGCTTATAGACCTCATCTAAGCCTTTTTAAGCAACTTGTCTAAAATCTACGAGAAGTGATTCATTTAACTAGACTTCATGACTGTTTCTGCCCTCCTGACAAATGCCTTTGATCTTCTGAACTCGCTACAGTTTTCTCTCCGTTCTTACACAAATAATGGAGCACAAGTCGGCTTCGTATCACACTGAGCTTCTTCGCAGCAATTAATGAATTCTTCCGAACTTACAAAACCCCGCCAATTAACACATTGCCCACATACGTGAGTCGTCATCAGCGTCCTTTGCGTAGCCTACTTCTTGTGACATGAGAAAGCGTTGACACTTTTTGCATAATGGGCACTAGTATAAAATTACTATGTTAACAATTTCCCATAATATCTTATGCAAGATGGTTCCGTTTTAAACTTATCTGGAGGCCGACCGCATCATTTCAGTTGTGTCAGTCAATGCAGCAATTCGTCTTCCAAACACTACTTAAACACTGACTTCGCCCAAGATCATGTACTGTCCTCCATTATTATTTTCCATTTTCACATCTATTTTAAAACACCATCTTACTATTAAAACGGCTTTACTATGCGGACGATACGGCTTTTAATTCACCTCTAGCAAGCTAACGAAAGCCTTACTAAAAATAAGATGGAAAAAGGATTAACAGCTTGCAGCAAATACCTTACTAAATGGAAAAAAATAAAATTCAATCAAGCCAAAACCCAGGCAATTATATTCCCTTTTAATAAACTCCAAACGTCATACCCAGACGTCCTGTCGTATAACTTGTAATGCAGAGGAGATACTATAGTCTGCCGTACTGTGCTCACAAACTACTACTAAGGCACCGCTCACACTTTCATCACACATAAACCTCACACTGTAATAAACACCAATTGATGATATCGCCCAAAATGTTGTGCTCAAACTATTCCAGCTGACCTTCTATGAGTCACTTACTTCCATCAGACACACTCCGCCTAAGCTCTTCAATTGTTCACGAAAATAAAAAACATCTGCCTATTCAAAAGTGTAATTAGACCTTCTATTAACAATCACGAACTGTGCTCCAATTTGGTGCGCATAGCAGCAAAATCGCACTTACTGACCCAAAACGTTGCAAGTTCTTCAAAACAAATGCCTAAAGATGATAAATAATAAGCATCTGGCACTATACATTCCTACAATATCTAATACTCCACAACGAAACAGCGATCACATGAGAAGTTGCCGAAGAATTTTCTTGCTCCATGCTTAATTCTACCATTACATGAACAACAGCAGACAATTTATTCTCCTTTATCCGCCTTGATAAGGGTCTTGCTGTCGAATAAGACTTTCATTACTAACTACTTCCAATCATTTAAATTGTATCAACATTTGGTAATCTCTGCCGCCTTATTGTTCTAGTCCGTGGCTCCACTTTATCCCGCACCATTCTGTCACAGTACCTCGCTCTACTAGCTCCATACATTATTCAAAATTATTTTAACCTGATTATGGCATCATACTGATACTCACTAAATGTTCTTATCTCCTTAATTTTTCCTTTACAAAACTATATAAGCATAATATATAACGAAACATCCAATTCGTCTAATATCTCTGTAATTGCTAATCACCTAAACCTTCATCTTCTCTGGTAGCAATATCTAAAAAGTAAAACTGTCAATTTCCAAACATGTTAATTATAATGAGAACATGAAAGACTAATGAAAGACGAATTCAAAAAATGAAATTAAATTGACAAAATTTCCTATAGAAAAAATAAAATTTTTTACAAAAAATTTTCTATATTAAATAACATATTTTATGACACAAATTTTTCTATATAAATAAATTTGCTGACAAAATTTCTAACATTATAAATCCATAAATTTTGGCAAAATCTTCTATAGAAGACAACATTTGCTGAAAATATTTCTTATAGAAAAAAAATATTGCTTAATTTCTATAGAAGTTAAAATTTTGAAAAATTTTCTATAGAATAAAATTTGACCAAATTTTCTATAGAAGATTAATTTTTGACAAAAATTTTCTATTAGCAGATAATTTTTAACAAATTTCTTATAAAAAAAATTTTAAGCAAAATTTTCCATAGAAATAGATTTTGAAAAACTTTTTATATAAATAAAATCTGCTGACAATAATAATCTATAGAAACCCAAAATATGACAAAAATTCTATAGAAATAAAATTTGGCAAAAATTTCATATAGAAATCAAATAATTTCAACAAAATTTTCTATAGAAATAAAATTTTGGACATATTTTTATCAAAATTAAATTTTTATGACAAAATTTTCTATAGAAAATAACAAATTTGACAAAATTTATAGATATGAAAATTTTGACAAATTTTCTTTATAGAAATGAAATTTTTGACAAAAATTACTATAGTATATTAAATATTTTTGACAAAAATTTTCTATAGAAATGAAATTTTGACAAAAATTTCTATAGCATATAAAATTTTGACACAATTTTCTATAGAAAAAAAATTTTTAACTTTAATTTTGCTATAGAAATAAAATTTTGACAAAAATGTACTAAGCGAAATACAAACTTACTGGCAAAATTTTCGACAGAAATAAAAATTTTTGCACAAAATCTTTCTATACAAATAAAATGTTTTGCTGAAATTTTCTAATAAGAAAATACATTTTGAGATAAATTTTTCTATCAATATAAATAATTTTTGAACAAAATTTTACTTAAACTACCTAAATTTGGCACAAATTTTTCTATAGAAAATAAAATGCTTTTTTGTGGTTTTTGATAGAATTTTCTCCAAAGTATTGTTAGATTTTATAATTTGCTCGAGTGGCATCCTTGATGTAAACCCGAAATTATAATAAGAAAAATTTTCTTCATGCTAGAAATTCACTACACAAACAGTTGGACTTGCATATAATTTTACTCTTATTAGTTAAGAATATTTTTAATCGCTAGCAGATTAATTTTACATTCACCCTATATTCGAGATTACAATTTGCATTGTTTGATTAATCAATTTCCCTTGGGAAAAAAAAACTTTAATTAGTTCACATCAGCATAGCTGTTCAGTCATTTATATTGCCAGTGATTTACCATAAAAGTTCGTGTTGTTTTTTTACCAATTTCTATTCACAAACTATTTATATTGGTTGTCCGATTTCCAACATGTCTCCAAATGCGAATATTAACCACAAACCCTATACTCATTGGATACAGCGCCACTGAAACAACAACAACATCATGATTCTAACATGAATTAATGAAATAATTATGAAATATACAACACTGACAACTAATAATAATTTTAAACACGAAAAAAAAGTTGTCCCTCCATATGTAGCGTGGAAGCCGCAGTAGAATAATATTCTGGTCTGCTACATCCATTGCATTTCGATTTCTATCAATATTAAATGATTTCCTATGGCCAATTTTTTATTTTTCATCTTCATGCCTCACTTTTATGCTTATTTAGTTTAATTTTTTTTCTATTTTCATTTGAATTAAATTAAATCGAAATATCTTTTATCATTTGTTAATATTTATTTGCTAATTGGAATTCTTTACTCATTGGCCAATTTTTTTTACTTGATTGCTAGAATGATTTTGTATGCAGTGATGCTTTAATCAAACGCTAATAACTGTCAATGGCATAGAAATAGAAGAATGCCAAATGAAAATTCCAGCAAAAAAAAAAAAGCAAAAAAAAAACAAAAAAACAGTGAAAACCTTCCTCTTTTTTACGATAGTGAAAAATTATTATGACTTTTGACCTTTTTAGCTTTCAATTTTTCCAATTTGGCTTTTAACCAAAAATGTTGGGATTCTCTTCCTTGTTAAAACTCATAGTATTACAATGTTTTGTATGAAAAAAAAGTACTTTACTCTACTTTTAGTTGCTTAAACAGTTTAAGTACAATTATTTAATTACCTTTGCTTATGTGACTGAATGTGGATCTATGAAAGATCTGTTTCTAAAGAAACGCAAATTTATATTATGGCACCAGTTCGGGACAAGACTTGAATTTCAATTCTCCGTTAATTCTTTCAATATCGCTGTCGCTACCGGCAAGTATGCAAAAAGCACTTTAGAATTCATCCCAGATGATTTTACAGCGGGCGGGCAGGAACGTATCCTAATACGATCTCTGTAGTAGGGCAGAAGGAATCCTGAGCAAATTACCAGTGTGGCGGCTGATATGTATTGCAACCTAATTTCAGCGTTGCTATACACTTTGTTAAAATCGCTCGTTTTGACATCTAACAGATCTGCGAGTGACTGTTTTATTGTATGTATACCAAGTTAACAAATGCATTTTGATCTATTGCATCAGAAATAAAAATCTTTAGCTGATGGTATTCAAGTTTTATATTTGCTCAGGGACCGCATCGCCGACAAAATCTGTTCCAAAAAATTATTATACCTGCGCCACACTGCTGGAACTGGGTTGTTATAGGTTTAGTGTATATGTTCAACACCAGAGAAGACCAGATAGACATATAGTGTCTTTCGGGCAATATTGCTTCATGGGCCGGGCCCCTGAGTCGATCTAGCCATGTCCTTCGCTGCTTTGAAAATGTTTTCAGTGATCCGAAGTCTAGGTCGCACATTTATGGACAAAATTCAAATTTGACCACAAGTATGTTGTTTTGGCGTCAGATTAGAACCCTAATTGATTCACAGAAATCGGTGCCATTTTAGGTATAGCTCCGCATATATATCTTTCGCCCCGATGTGCACTTATATTATGCTTTGCAAAAGCCAGAGTTTTCGCCTGAATTCTCTGAACTTGAATTGCAACAAAGGTCAAATTAAATAGTATTAGTCAAGGTATGCCTAAATTTTATTGAAATCGATTCAGATAATAGATATAGCTCCCATAAATATCTTTCGCCCGATTACACTAATATACCACAGAGGCCCAAAGTGTGTCACTCTAAATTTACGTTGAAACGTAAAAATGGAATTTTGACAAAATTTCCTTAAGAAAATTTAAACTTTGACAAAATTTTCAGTAACGAAATAAAATTTTGACAAAATTTTCAATAGAAATCAAAATGTTGACCAAAAATTTTCCTATAGACAATAAAATTTGACAAAATTTCATTTTGTCATTTTCAGTTTTTTGACTTCCTTACTTGTTAAAATTTCAAAACTTGTGATTGGTCGGGCAAATGGAATTTGGTTCGTATGATTTTTGGTCCATTTTCGTCAAATCCGCTAATTTTTCCTTTTTTTTTAATTTTCGACAAAATTTTTCTGCTAAAAATTAAAAATGTATGAAAAAAAATTTCTATAGAAATAAAAAGTTTAACAACATTTTCTATAGAACCTAAAAGTTTTGAAAAAAATTTCTATAAGAAAGGGAATTGACAAAATTTCCTAAGAAATTGAATTTGATGAAAAATTTTTCAAATAGAAATTAAAATTTTGACCAAATTTTCTATAGAAATCAAAAATTTGAAAATATTATTCTATAGCAAATAAAATTTGACAAACATTTCAAGAAAAAACAAAAAAGATTCTATTAGAAAATAAAATGTTGCAAACTTTTCTATAGAAAAATAAATGTTTGACAACAATTTCTATAGCAAATAAAATTTTGAACAAAAAATTTTCTATAGAAATAAAATTTTTTGTCCAAAATTTTGTACAGAAAATAAAACAAGTAAGGAAAGTCTAAAAGCGGGCGGGAGCCGACCTATATTATACCCTTGCCACCTCTTTGTAGCATCTAAATTTTTCGATACCATCATCACGATCGTCAAAGTGTTGGGGGCTATATCATAAAGTTTTGTCCCAAATACAGTCATTTAAAGTATCACTCGATCTGGAAGAATTTGGCTAGGACGTTCTACAAAATCTATAGACTCAAAATTTAAGTCGGCTAATGCACTAGGCGGATCGGAACCACAATGTCAGTAAAAAAATATGGTTAAACGTTTAAATCTTGAATGCAATTCTTAAGGAAACTTCGCAAAAGTTTATTCTTATGGGTAGTTTATCGCTTCGATATAATATGTATTAGACAGTTTAAGGCAAAAAATTAAGTATCATTTTTACAACTTTTCGAACTAAGCAGCTGCCCGATTAACAAGGCGTAAAAACTTGTTCTCCAAGTAATTTGACCACTCTTTTGTCAGAAACTCAAGAAAAAACATATTATATGGGCAGCCCTCATATCTAAATCTGAAACCGCATTTTCAACCAAAGTGTTGGCACCGATTAGCAAACAATCTAATTCTCACTCCCTGTGCAACAATTATCAACTATACTTCGAGTTACAAAATTGGCCTCTGTGGTCATATGAAGTGTAATCTGTGCCGAACAGCCTTAAGTATATCGGACGCACATTATCTCTTAATCCTGCGCACACCCCGATTTCAACCAAAATTTGACAGCGCAAATTCGCCTACAATGCTACATTCTACTCCCTCATGTTGCAAAATTCAACCCAAAATTGGCTAAAACTCTGCCCGCGTTTTTTCGGACGCGTATTAGTCCATCTATCGGCGAAAGAGCCTACATCGTATATGGGAGCTAATATCTCACTAATCTGAACCGATTTCAACAACATTGAACACGCAATTGCTACAGATGCTAATTTCTACTCCCTGTGCAAAATTTCAAAACTGAATCGGGGCCAAAATTGGCCTTCTTGCTTGAGTTCATATGATTGCTAAATCGTGCCGAAAACGCCTATATATGGGAGCTATATCTAAATCTTACCGATTTCAACCAACAATTTGGTGCACGCATAGCTACAATGCCTTGAATTAACTCGCCTGTGCAAAAATTTCAACTAAATCGGCAGCAAAAGATATTTGGTCCTCTGCTGGTCATTTGAGGTAAATCGCGAGCGAAAATATATTATGGCGAAGCTATAAAATCTAAAATCTGAACGCATTTTCAACCAAATTTGCACCCAGTGTTACAATGCTAATTCTACTCCCTGTGCCAAAAATTTTCAAACCTAATATCGGAGCTTAAAAATTCGCCTCTGTGGGGCAAATGAGTCTAAATCGGAACGAAACTATATAGGGGAGCTATAATCTACAATCTGAACCGATTTAGCTGATATTGCCAAGTTTTTCGAGACCCATAAAATATTCGGATACTGGAATTGAAAGGAAAGACCGCGTTGACTATACACGCCAAATTATGACGCAGGATTTGGGCTGAAAAAATAATATGGCAGCTAGTATCTATAAATCTGAACCGAGATTTTTTCCAAAATCAATAGGGATCGTCTTTTGAGCCCGCGAAACAGGACCCATATACAAATGTTCTAGGGTACAATCCGACTAACAACGCGAGCTGTACTTTGCACACAAAATTACATCAACAGACCAGACACACAGACGCGACAGACAAGACGGACATCGCTAAAATCGCACTCACGAATTGTTAAATTCTAAGACGATCGGTATACTAAAACGATGTGTCTCAGACTTATTCCTTCTTGGCGTTACAATACAGAATCCACAAACTTATTATAGCCCCCTGACCACAGTTCAGTTGCGTGAAGGGTATAAATATGCGGAATTATTTAAATGCTGGAGCAATTTAAGAAAACTTCGTAAAACAAAAAACAACAAATCAGAAATAAAAAAAAAAAAAAAACACAAAAAAACTGTTTATTATGATTTATCGCCGATAATATCATGCACTTGAAGTTTAAGCGAAAATTACGAGTCCATTTTATACAACTTGTGTCGACTTCAAAGCAGTGGCGATTTTACAACGGAAAAATGTGCGTATTTTGACCATTTTTGCACTTGCCTCGAAACTCAGAAAAACACTATATATCGGGAGCTATATCTAAATCTAGCAGACCGATTTCAACCAAATTTGGCTACTAGCTCACAATCGCTACATCTCTACTCATTTCCCTGTGCCAAACATTTCAACTAAGATCGAAGCAAAAATGGCATCTCTGTGGCTCATTATGAGTGTAAATCGGACCGAAAACTATATATGGCAGCTATATCTCAATCTGGAACGATTTCAACCAAATTTGCACGCATTAGCTACAATGCCTAATTCTACTCCCGGTGAAATTTCAACTAAATCGCGAGCAAAAAAAATTGGCCTCTGTGTGGCAAAATGAGTTGTAAATCGGGCCGAAAAGCATATATGGAGCTATATCTAAATACTGAACGATTTGGCTATATTTGCAGGTTTTTCAGAGAAGTCATAAAATATTCGAGATGTTAGAGGAATTTGAGGAAGATTCGGTTGATCATACAACGCCCAATTGATTTGACCAGATCGATGCTGAAAAATATATATGGCCAGCTATAATCTAAAATCGAAAAACCGATTTTTTCCAAAATCAATAGGGATCGTCTTTAGAGCCGAAACAGGGACCCGCGTATACCAAAATTTTAGACAACGACTAAAAAACTTGCGAGCTGTAACTTTGCACACACAAAATAAACATCAACAGACAGGGACAGACAGACGCGGACAGACAACAGGACAGACAGACAGACAGACGGAACGGACATCGCTAAAATCGACTCAGAATTTACATTCTAAGACGGCATCCGGTATACTAAACGATGCCCGGTCCTCAGCACTTTTCCTTCTGGCGTTACATACCAAATGCCCACATAACTGTTATTATACCTGACCCACAGTTAGTGAATTGAAGGGTATAATTGATTGCACAAAATTTTGCATAGACGAACATTTTTTTAGAAAATTTTATATAGAAATTAAATTTTGACAACAATTGTTTCCTGTAAAAGATAAAACTGTTGATCCAAACATTTTCGCTTATAGATAATAAGCAATTGTGACAGAAATTTTACTATTAGAAATAAAAATTAATGCAAAATTTTCTAAAGGTAAGACACATCTTGTAAAACAATTTGTACTGTAATAGAAAATCAAAATTTGCGATACACTTTCCTATAGAAATTAAATTTTGTTCGACAAAATTTTACTTAAAACATAAGAACCTATGACAAGATCCATTTTCTATAGAATAACTAAAATTTTGGCCAAGATTTTCTATAAACAAAACAACAAAATTTTCATATAGAAAAATAATAATTTTGACAAAATTTTCATGTAGAAATAACGATTTTTGAACAAAATTTTCGTTATAGAAATATAATTTTGAAAAATTTTACCTTATAGAAAATAAAAATTTTGCCAAATTTTTTTATTGAAGATATAAAATTTTTCGAAGAAAAAATTCCTATAGACAATAAAATTTGGAAAAAAAAAATCTTACTCTAGGCCAGCAACCAAAAATTTGTCTGACAAAATTTTCTATAGAAATATTTGTTTGATAGATTCTTGACTCTCCGCGGCTGTCTCATGCAATTTTAATTTTGCACGAGGTAAAACCGCTTCGGTTACCCAAACATTATTGAGTGAAGCCATGCAAGGGCTGTTCTAATCCCACCATAATGTAAAAATTATTAAAAATCAGTGTGTTGGTTTTTTATACAAAGGACCATTCATTGTGATTCCTATATCTCTATAAGACCGACTAAATAAACAGATTAGAAAATCCAGCTCACACAGTAGGCATTTTCCCTGGCAAAACTTCGCGCTTCATTTCACGATACGTAAATAATGCGACCTCTGGTTTGATTACAGAAACAAATGACATTACGACGTAAGACATCTTTAAATAGAATCAGAAATAATAGTTGCAAATATTTTGGTCCTACCCGTGACCCTCAGAGATGGCAATAAGAGCCTCCAAACAAAGCTAGTTAGGATTCCCCCAAAATGCTGATCCGGAAGTAGTGCATACTTGGATCAATCTCCCAAATGAATTTTACATGGGCTTGTCATAGGACGAGCGAAGTACCCTCTTTGTGGATACTTATGCATTCGCTAATTAGAAGGTTGTGCCTCTGGAAGTTAACGTCTGAGATGAAGAAACTTAAAAAGACGAATTTTTTTTTTTTCAGACACCGATATTTCACTTTTTTTTCATCCATATGTTTTCATTCACTATTATTATTCCTATTATTCTGAATTTTTAAATTTGAAAAACTTTTATCGTTCCGACCAGGGGTTACATGGTTTGCTGGCACCAAACAGATCAGCCTTAGCACAAGCTCACCCAAAACGCCAATTGAACATAAGCCCCGAAAGGTCAAATTCGGAATGTTTGTGATATTGATCGGTAATCACGACACCAAAAGTGAATCACTTCTAAATGGCTTCTCGAGATGTTCTTTATTAAGTAATGAACGAAAAAAATAAAGAAAGCGCAGACCTTAAAATCTCACCAGGGCAATTTTTGTTTCATCAAATATATTTCTCTAAAAAATATTTTATTATGTATAGCAAATGTTTTACTTTTTATTTGTCGGGCACTATATTTTGTATAAATATATTTTTTCCATTAGAACGATGCAACCAAAAAAAAATAAATTAAAAAACTCTCGTAACTTTAGCAAAACCCTCCCAAAAAGAACTTTAATGGAAGCGAAAAATAGTCAAACGGCCACAGTTCAAATCCCAGCGGGATGAAATTTTATTTTTTTATTATTTTGACTTTTTTCACTTTTAATTTTCTATTTGTTTATTAGTTTTATATTTTTTGTAAAATTTAATTGTCATAAAATTTCGCACTTTAAAAGTATTGCTTCTTTCTAATACTCCACACAAGACTGCGTGCATCGGTAAGTAGACAAAATCCGATTGGGGAATCCCAGATGCAGCTTTTAGCAAGAAATGTTTGTGCACTGTCCAAAAGACTGCCATCGGAAGAGGAAAAACGATCATTGGGGATCCCCCATACGCTTTAACAAGAAATGTAGTGCAGCTCTGTCCCAAAAGGACTGGCAATCGGAAGTAAAAAAACTCGATGGGGGGATTCTGGGAATGGGCTTTAAAAAGAATGTTTGCTGGAACAACTTCCCAATTTTTTCTTTGCTGCATAAATATAAACAAATCCCCTGACCAATATTTAAAATTTATGTTTAATAAGAGTGTTTACTAATAAAAATCGTGATTTCAATTGCAAGATTCATAAAATAAGACAATGTTTCCCAAAAAATAAAAAAATATCCACCCTTATATATGTTATCAAAATTTTTAACATTAAGCGAAAAGACAAAGCTTTTGTAACCGAAAATATATTACACTTCAAGCTTTAGAAACCAGATGGTTTCCCAGAAAAAAATGTTAGATAAACCTTAATACCCACC
Source organism: Haematobia irritans (assembly GCA_003123925.1). Classification (NCBI taxonomy): domain Eukaryota; kingdom Metazoa; phylum Arthropoda; class Insecta; order Diptera; family Muscidae; genus Haematobia; species Haematobia irritans. The sequence goes on along the minus strand of PGFW01016571.1, from coordinate 1,739 downwards.
TTATATACATATCAAAAAATTACATTAGAGTTAAAGCAGCAGCGGACAGTAAAGCTTTGTTAAATACAAATATTTAGCACTTCAAACGACGAGATTAAGTTAAGAATGCAAAAAAAAAGATTATTTAGTATAGATTTTATTAGAGGTGTTTAACTAAGAAACAAATGTTCAATCGTTGATGGCAGTATAATATTCACTTTATTTTATAGTTATTTGGAAAATTAGAAAAATACAAAATTATATATAAAAGATACAAATGGCGATGTACGTTTACAAGAATAATAGAGAAAGAGAGAAAAAAAAATTTACAGGAAATTTGAAATAAAAGCAGAGATGAAGATACGTTCAGATAATTGACCGGGAGAGAAATTACCTATTTTAATAAGAACTAAATTTTTTTTTAGAGAAAACATATAGAAAAACATATTATTATAGTTGTAGAAAATAATATGGAAAATATTGAAGCTGACATTAATTTAGAACAAATGGAGTGGTTTATGTGGTATTTTAAAATTTGGTTATCCCTTTTTATATATACATCTCTCATGTAAACGCATTACATTAAAAAAAAAAAAATAATTTGCCATTAAAAAAAAAATTAAATATGGGACACATTTTTCAAGCATTAATTTAAAACAAATTAGCAGTGTAATCTTTAATATTTTATCCCTTTTGTATATAACTCTCTCGATTAAAACCAATAAACTTAAATTTTCATATTTTTGACATTGGTAGATTGATTACTTAATAACCCATCTCTCTGCTTTTCATAAGTTTTGTTAGTAATGAATAAAAAAATAAAAATAAAAAGCCAATTAAGCAAAATTTTACACCGCGATTAAACATTTAACATTATATGGTTAATAATAAAAAAAATAGTTATAATTAATAGTTTCTACATAATTAAAATGTTTTCATTTATACAAGTGTAGTTATATGTTAATAATTATAGTTTTTTTTGTAATTGTATTTAGGTTAAAGTATATAAGTAAATAGATAATTTATAAAGTTTTTGTAATGCGAAAGAATTTTCCAAGTATTTATTTTTTTATCACTTATAAATTTATTAATTTATTAGAATTTTTAATTTCTATTCCTTTTATTAGAAAAATTATAAAATTTTAAAAATCTAAACAACAAAACTGTACAAAAAAATACTTCCATAACCAATTTTTAAGAATTACAATGCGACTCGGTGGATTTCATAAAGAGCATTTTCGCATCCATTCGAAATAGTTTCTTTTTTTGTAATTTATTAATTTACAATAGTTATTCTGACTTTTTTTGCTTTTCCAAATACTATACAAACTATAGAGTTACAAAAGAAAACTTGTAAACAGAAAAAAATCAATTTAATATTTTACCTCAGGATCATCGATATTACGTTCAATTTCATTGTCATGGGGTTTCTTTTCTAATGGTTCACGACGACCATCCTCCTCTTCATCACTATCTGCAGCCTTTTCGGGGCTTGAAGTTACAGGTTTAGTGTTGGATGAGTCTCCAGCAGTTTGGACGGTTTCCTCTACAGTTTCACCTTCTTCCAAAGGACGTACATTTACAACACGCACTTTGAAGACACTATGCTCATCGCCATAAACAGTTTCGTTTACCTCTACCTTGTGACCATCGACAACCTGTAGAGAAATGGAATTAATTAAAAATGTTTGTAGAATAAGTCATATATAAAATTTGTGAGTGGTTTGTACTAAAAAATAATAAAAATTCAATTAATTTTA
>PGFW01016565.1:4791-22128 GCA_003123925.1 Haematobia irritans | reverse complement strand
CAAGGTGTAATTGTTTTGGTGGTTGTGGTTGTGTTTTTTTTATATAGAAAATTGGAAACGTAATTTATTTAATTTATAATTTTTTTTAAATTATTGAATTTCGTTTCTGAGCTATAAAACTAAAATCTATAACTAAATCTAATCAAAATAAAATTAAATCGAAAAAATAAAATAAAAAAAGAAAAAAATGGTGTACTGTTTGATTGTAATTTGTAAAAATTTTAGAAATTTGTTAGATTTTATTTAACTTTAGTTTTCCAATGGAAATTATAAAAAACAAAAATTAAATGATTTTTCAAATGACCCAGTGAAATCAAACAAAAATTTACCCAGGTTTTCTACGTATTTTTTGTCGGATTTTTTTTAATGTTGTTCGATTACATTTTTCATAGATGATTTGAGTTTTTGTTTATAAATAATTTGTAGATGGTGAATTCGTTTGATAGTTATACGTTCCAAACACAATTCATGGATTCATTCATTCAATTCAATGAATTAAAATCAAAAATAAATTGAAAAATTATATTGACGACATTATTGCACAATAGATAGAAGGGTAAAATGAAAAAAGTGCGTGAGAGGAATTAGTTTTTTGGGATTAATAGGAATATTATGTAAGTTGTGTGTATCCCATGTAGAAATATAGAGAATTTGGTCAGGGTTTGTAAATAATTTTCTATTTTGATATTTTCATAATTTGTTAAATCACAGTTAATTAAATATTTGTTTTTATTTTTTTTTTACATAATTTTGATGTTATATTTCATTTATGATATTTGTTTATTTAATTATTTAGTATTTGATTTCATAAAAATTATAGTGCATAAAATCCATGATGATGCGTGAAGTGTGCGAGCGAGTAGGTCAAACGAGCGAGCGTTTATTTCTTTGTTTCATTTTATCGTTAACAAGCGAAAAAATTTCAATTTTTGTTTGTTTGGTTTCAATTATTATTTTGTTGTATTGATTGAATATGGGGCGAAAAGAGGGGGAATTGTATTAAGAGAAACAATCAGTTAAAAATGTTTGAAAATGGATTTTGTTTATTTGTTTTGGCTTTGATAACATTCGTTTAATCAAAAATTCTTATGAATGAATTTTAGTAAAGAAACAGTAGGAAAAATTAGTAAAGAATTTTTGGTTCACGAGGTTATCGAGGGGGATTTAGGATTAATACCGCCAAAGAAATCATTTTTGCCAGGCACATAACGCAGTATAGATAAAACAAAATTTGTTACAAATTTCAACTTGCAACCTACAGGATAAAAGTATAGCTAAAGCAAAACTTTGCCAAATTTCAATAAAATTCCAATGAATCAGTTTAAATTCAATAAAAGGCATAACATTACGAATATTTGATAAATACCATCAAAAGACGTTATTAATGAAACAGGACAAAAAAAAAATATTTGTTATTATTTATTTAATCCATTAAATGTTAAAATCATTTGCTTCAATCACGGAATGATAAAATATATGACCCACCAATTAAATATGATTCGAATATCGGAAATTAACTTGTATAATAGTAATTTTGTGTGATTTTGAATTTAGTTTTGATTGAAAAATCAAAGTGAATTCAATTCAATTTGAATAAAAAATTTAAATTCAATAAACTTAAAAAAAAAATCAAATTTAAAATTGTATTATGAAATAATTAACAAGTACTCATACGGCCGCAAGTTCGGCCAGGCCGAATCTTATGTACCCACACCATGAGATTGCGTAGAAACTTCTACGAAAGACTGCTCATTCCACAATTCGAATTGATTGGGTTGGTGTATCTTAAAACTTCTTATTCCTGCATGGTTTGTTGGATACCATTATACTAACATCACGTACCCAAATTTCAACCGATGTTGAAGTATTTTTGCTCTTCCAAGGGGCATCTGGATGCGGTCAAATCTGGGATCGGGTTATATATGGGGCCTATTATATAATTAGTGGACGATAATCGACCTATTTTTGCATGTAGTTTGAGGCCAACATATTAACACACGTTACAAAATTTCAACTGAAATCAAGATGAATTGTTTGGTCTTCCAAGAGGTCCGGGAGGTCAAATTCTTGGTGATCGGTTTATAATGCGCGGGCTATATTATAATTATTGAGCCGATGTGGGACCAATTTATTGCATCGGTGTGTTAGAGACCATATACTAACATCACGTACCAAAATCTTTCAGCCATATCCGATGAAATTTGCTTCTCTTACGAGGCCTCGCAGCCAAATCGGGATCGGTTTATTATGGGGGATATATTTAATTATGGACGATGATGGACCACATTTTTGCATTGGTTGTTAAGAGACCATATACTAGACACCATGTACCAAAATTTCAGCCGGCATCGGATGAAATTTGCTTCTCTTTATGGGGCCTCGCAAGCCAAATCGCGGGATCGGTTTTTATATGGGGGTATATATACAATTATGGACCGATGTAGGACCAATTTTTGCATGGTTGTTAGAGACCACTATACTGACACCATGTACCAATTTTCAGCCGTGATCGGATGAAATTTGCTTCTCCTTAGGGCCTCGCAAGCCAAATCGCGGATCGGTTTATATGCGGGGCTAATATATAATTATGGACCGATGTGGACCAATTTTTGCATGTTGTTAGAGACCAGTTATACTAACCACCATGTTACCAAAATTTCAGACGGATCGGATTGAAATTTGTTCTCTTAAGAGGCCTCGCCAAGCCAAATTTGGGTCCGTTTAATATGGGGGCTATTACCGTAAAAGTTGGACGATATGGCCATTTGCAATACCCATCCGTACCTACATCAATAAACAATACTTGTGCCACGTTTCAAGTTTCGATAGCTTGTTTTCGTTCGGAAAGTTAGTGTGATTTCAACAAACGACACGACTGACGGCGGACGGACGGACGACGGACGTGAAGCTAGATCGACTCAGAATATTTCACCACGACCCAGAATATATTATACTTTATGGAGGCTCTTATGAGCAATATTCGATGTGTTTACAAACTGGAAATGACAAAGTTAATATTACTCCCCAGTCTTGTGGTGGGTATAATAATTATTTTTTTTCTGTGAAAGAAAAAAAGAGTAATGAAACCCCAACACAGGATTAGGGGATAAACGCACCGTTTAAACATCGAAAAGCCCTAAGGACCCATAAAGTATAATATTCTGGGTCGTGTGAAAATTTGAGTCGGTCTGGTCATGTTCGTCCAGTCGCGTCGTCTGTTGAAATCTACGCTAACTTCCGAACGAAAACAAGCTATCGACTTGAATAACTTGGACAAGTATGTTGTCTAATTGATGTAGGTCGGATGGTCATTGCAAACTGGGCCATATCGGTCCACTTTTACGTATACGCCCCATATAAACGGACCCTCCAAATGATTTGGCTTGCGAGGCCTTCTAAGATGAAGCAAATTTCATCCTCATTCCAGCTGAAATTGGTACATGGTGTTATTAATCTGGTCTTTACAACCATGCAAAATTGGTCCAATACGCGTCCATAATTATATATAGCCCCCATATAAAACCGATCCCCCGATTTGGCTTGGCGATGGCCTCTAATAGAAGCAAATACAAATAAAAAAACTTCATCCGATCCGGCTGAATCTTGGTACATGCGTGTCAGTATACGGTCTCATAAAACAACCATGCAAAAATTGGTCCACATTGGGTCCATTAATTATATATAGCCCCCATATAAACCGATCCCACCGATTTAGGCTTGCGAGGCCTTAAGAGAAGCACAAATTTCATTCCGATCCGGGCATGAAATTTGGTACATAGGATGGTTGGTGTTTAGTATGTGGTCTCTAAAAACCATGCCAAAATTTGGTTGACATCGGTCCATAAATATATATAGCCCCATATAAAACGATCCCCCGATTTGGCTTTGCAAGGCCTCTAAAGAGAAGCCAAATTTCATCCGATCCGGCTGAAAATTGGTACATAGTGTTAGTTATATGGTTTCTAACAACCACGACAAAATTGGTCCACCATCCGTCCATAATTATATATAGCCCCCCACTTATAAAACCGATCCCAGATTTGACTCCAGCGCCCCTTGGAAGAGCAAAAATTTCTTCCCATTCAGGTTTTGAAATTTTGGGTAGCGTGTGTTAGTATTATGCTATTCAACAACCATGCAGGAATGGATTCTATCAGCCCATAATTATCATATTAGCTCCAATATAAACCGGATCCCCAGATTTGACTTCCGGTCTGCCTTTACCGGAGAAGCAAAATTTCATCCGATCTGCTTGAAATTTGGGTACACGTGGTGATTCGTATATTGATATTATAACAACCATCCCAAGTGGACACATATCAGTCCATAAATCATTATATTGCCCCATATTAAACCGATGCCCGAGATGTTGCGTTTTGGAGCCTCTTGGAGGAGCATAATTTCATCCGAGTCAGCTTGAAATTTTGTACATTGTGCTAGTATATGGTCGTTAACAACCATGCCATATCGGTCTACAGTATATATAATCCCTCAGATAAGCGAATTTTCCAATACACAAAAATTGGTCCATATCAAGTTATAAATTGTATATAGCCCCATATAAGCGACCCCCCCCATATTTCAATTCTGGCTCTTCTACGTTACGTGCAAAAAGTCCATATGATTTCGTTAAATTAATTTGTAGACTTAACTGTTACATTACATTTTTGTTAATATATTACCACGCTATGGAACTAACTCACAAATTATTAAAAACGATGTTTAAGAAGTTTTTTAAGATAACCACAACCAAGTATTTCGATTTGTGGATGGACAGTCTTTCGCTAGAAGTTTCCTGACGCAATCCATGGTGTGGGAGGTACATAAGATTCTGCTGGCCGAATACGGCCGATACATGTTTAGTAGTATTTTTTTCCCATTTATTATTATTATTTATTTATTTTTTATTACAAAAATTGTTAAAAATTCGATACCGTCTAAAATGAGTACTACTGTAGTTCTCTGTTTACTTTAACAACTTAATTTTTTCTTTAAATTAAAAATATTTTTGCTTAAAATTCAATGATCGATTAATTTTTAAATAAAAATTTTTTAAATTCAATTAATTTGAAAAAAAATAAATTCAAATTAAAATTTTAGTGTGGAAAAATTAAAAATATTTTTTTTTTTGTAGAGACGAAAACTGAAGCTACTTTGCCAGTTTTGAAGTATTATTTTCTTATTTTGTTAATTATTATTAAAATTGGTTTATTTTATTTATTATTTTTTTAGAAATTATTACCAATATTTATTTTGACTTACAACACAAAAATATTTTTTTGTTTCATCACGAAATTAATTGATCCAATTAATTTTTTTAATGAATGTTTCACTATGTATCCAATCACAGTTTAATTTGGTCATAGAAAAAATTCTTTGATTAAAATATAATTGATTTCAATTAGCAAAATTTCAATTAATTTTTTTAATTGAATTCAACTTAAAAATATTAATTGATGTTGATTGCAAAACTCAAATTAATTTTTTTAAATAAGAAATGTAATATTTTTTCCAATTATTTCTGAATTGGTTTTTTATTTGGATTTAACAATTGAATTGTTTGAAATACATTTTTAATTAAAATATAAAAATAAAAAATATTCATCACTTTCTTTAAACTGACTTAGTCTTTCGGAAATTGATTTAACAAATTAATTGTTAAATTTAATGTTTATCATTAAAAATTTTTAAATTTTCAATCATCGACTTAATTTGTCTTAATATTTCTATTCTTGATTAAAAGTTAATGTATCAATTAATTTATTAATTGAAATTTTTTCAACTTTTAATTGGAACATATTTGGTGATATTTTTTTCTGTTGTATTGATACAGGGAAGATTAGGGGAATTGACATGTTTTAATATAATAATATAAGTATTACTAATGCTCCATTCCCTTAAGTTCGTTCCTTGTCAAATAAGCTATCGAATAAATATTGCAATAATATTCTAGTTTAAAACCAGCCCTGCATTGATACTAGAGCTAACATAAAAAGTTAATTATTTTTTTATTAAAAATTAATTCAATTTATATAAATTACACCTTCTAAAGCCCAAATTATTTTTTCAGTTATATAAGCTTAATCAGTTTTATCAACAATAGATCGAATCAGGTACATACTATTTGTTTCTTGTATAAACCGATGTTTTGACGTTCACTAAACAATTGTTTAATGAAGGGACTTTTAAGCTGTATTTAAATCATGATCATCTGATATAAAGACAGTTTCTGTTTTAAGTCAAATAATTAATTTTACATATAATTAATACTAGTTTAGTTTAATTTTAAGTTAATCGAAATTTTTACTCATATTTATTTTTAAATTCATTTAACAATTTTTTTTAGTCTTGATCAATTTAATTTCATTTTTGTGAAAATTTGGGTATAGCAAATTGATATAAATCTATTCAAAATAATGAACAAAATTACATTTAATTCCGCCTTCAGCTCAACGTAAAATATAAACAAAAGTAAGAGTGTGAACTCTTTCAAAATAGCAAAAAACCATCGCCAACAAAATTGTTACAATTAAATTTGTAATTAATTTTCAAAAAATTAATTCAAAATAAATTATAATATAAAAATAATCGCAATCAATTAATTGCTTTAACTGGGGCCAATGAATTTATAAGCTGATGCAATTTATTTTTCAGATTTATAAACAGTCCAATCACAAAATTACTAACTATATATTAACTAATTTTTTAATTGAGCCAATTAATTTTCTTTAAATCAACTATTTTATATCAACTAATTTTTAAATTGAGGCCATATTAATTTTTTAATTTGTCATTATTTTATTTTTTTATTTTTTTGTAATTCGTCAATTATTTATTAATTGGGACTTGGTGGGACTTGATTTGCTAATCATTTCTTGTGATTGGAAATTTTCTTCCTCCCTCCCTAACCTACCTAACCTACCTAACCTAACCTAGACTAACTTTCTATGGAGAGTCTCTAGGGCCAGAATACGTTTATGGGTATTCGAAAAAGAAGAATCTAAATCGGTTAAGATTTAGATAAGACCCCCAGTATATATATCGAGTATCGAGTATTATGAAATTTATGGATGACTATACACAAAATATGGGGTAATCGAAATTTTGCTATTTACCTCTAGGCAATAGTTTTCGGTGACTCTTTATTGGTTTAATTCAGAATTTCGTCGATAAGATAGTGGTGTAAAAATTTTTTTAAATTTCTAAAGTTTTTGTAAATTATATTTAATTAATTATTAGTAAATATTCTTACACTGTAGTTAAACGTTAATGGTCCCCGATACCAGCCGAGCTTGTGCAAAGTGTTGTTATTTCTTACCACAACAGGTAAGATTGAGCATTTGTCGCTCCTGCATAGGTCGCAATAATTTGTTCGCTTTGTGAATGCGATCCACCTTTCTCAATCCCAAATCACCATCTCAGAAGGAGGTAACTGTTGTGTGATTGATTCGATAAGATGCATTGTTTACACCAATACACAGACAACGTTTTGTGACGGTGTAACGTAGAATAGTATAAAGTTGTCGAAGGAGCAGGTGTTGGCAAGATATGATGAGGTGAAGTTCAGCATGTTTGTTGTTGTTTTTTTATTTTAAGGTTTTTTTTGAAAGGGAAAGGTGGTGTCGTTTGGTGGTGGTTCATGGTTTTGAGCAAGTGTAATTGTGGTGGTGTGGTTGTGTTTTTTTTTAATAAGAAAATTGGAAACGTAATTTATTAATTTATATTTTTTTAATTATGAATTTCGTTTTGAGGGCTTAAACTAAAATCTAAAGCTAAAATCTAATCAAAATAAATTAAATCGAAAAAATGAAAATAAAGCAAAAAAATGGTGTTGAAAATTGTAAATTTGTAAAATTAAGAAAATTTGTTAGATTTAATTTATAGTTTTTCCAAAGAAATTATAAAAACAAAATTAAAATGATTTTCAATTTGACAGTGAATCAAAAATATTTAACGCCAGGTTTTCTACGGTATTTTTTGTGGATGTTTTTTTAAATGTTGTTTCATTAACATTTTTCATAGATGATTGAGTTTTTGTTTATAATAATTTGTGATGGGTGATCGTTTTGATAGTTTACGTTCAAAACAGCAATTCAATTGGATTCATTCAATTCAATTCAATGATAAAATCAAAAATAATTGAAAATTATATTGACGACATTATTGCACATAGATAGAAGGGTAAATGAATAAAGTGGTGAGAGGATTAGTTTTTTTTGGTGATTGAATGGAAATATATGTAAGGGGTGTGTAAATCCATGTAAGAAATATAGAAAGAATTGGTCAGGTTTTACAATAATTTTCCGGCATATTTTTTGATTATTTCATAATTTTTGTTAACACAGTTAATAAAATTTGGTTTTATTTTTTTTTTTTAATAATTTGAATGTATTTTCATTTGATGTATATTGTTGTTTTTAATATTAGTATGTTTGATTTCATAAAGAATTATGTTGCAATAAATCCATGATGATGCGTTTGAAGTGGCCGAGCGAAGTAGTACAAACGAGCGAGCAAGTTTTTTTTTTTGTTATGCATTTTTCGTTAATCAAGAAAAAATCAATTTTCTTGTTTGTTTGGTTTTTCAATTATTATTTGTTGTTGTTGAAATGGGGGAAAAAGAGGGGAAAATTGTATTAAGAAACAATGCAGTTAAAAATGTTTGAAATCGAGATTTTTGTGTTATGTTGTTTTTTTGGTTTTTTGGTTTGATAAATTCCGTTAAAATCAAAAATTCTTTATGAATGAATTAAGTAAAGAAACAGTAGAAAAATTAGTAAAAAATTTTTGGTTTTCGAGGTTTTTTCGAGGGGGGACTTAGGATTAATACGCATAGAAATCATTTTTGCAGGCAGCATAACGGCAGTTTTAGATAAAAACAAAATGTGTGTTACAAATTCATGCAACTCAAAAGGATAAAGAAGTATGTAAAAGCAACTTGCAAACATTATTCAAATACAAATTCATGAAATCAGTTAAATTCAAGTAAAAGGCATTAACAAATAAGAATATTGATTATTAGCCATCAAAAGAGGTTAATTATGAAACAGGACAAAAAAAAAAATATTTTTGTTATTATTTAATTAATCCCATTAAATTTTAAATATTGCTTTTTCAATCAGGCGGAATTGATAAATATCAAATGACCGCCACCAATTTACAATATGTGATCTGAATACGAAATTAATTGGTTTATAGTTAATTTTGTGTGATGTGAAATTTTAGTTTTGATTGAATAAATCAAAAGTAATCAATTCAATTTGGAATAAAAAATTTTTAAAAATATCAATTTAAACTTAAAAAAAAAAATTCAATTAAAATTGTATATGAAAATTAATAAATATTTTTTTCTTGTGAGAGAAGAAAACGAGCTTAATTGCATTTTTATAGACCCTCGCACCATAGGAATGGGGGTATATTAACTTTGGTCATTTCCGTTTGTAACACATCGAAATAAACTGGCTCTAAGACCCCAATAAAGTATACTATATCTGGGTCCGGTGAAAATTTTGAGTCGATCTGAGCATGTCCGTCCGTCGTCCGTCCGTAGTTGAATCATGCTAACTCCGAACGAAAACAAGCTATCGACTTGAAACTGGCACAAGTGTTGTTATTGATGTAGGTCAATGGTATTGCCAAATGGGCCATATCGGTGCCACTTTTTTACGTATAGCCCCCATATTAAACGGACCCCCAAAATTTTGGCTGCGAGGCAGGGTTAGATTTAATGCTAACGGATATGTATTAATGAGGAATAGTTTCTAAGAGAAGCAATTTCATACCCCATCCAGCTGAAAATTTTGGTACATGGTGTTATTCAAATATGTTCTTTAAACAACCATGCAAAATGGTGCCAATCGTTCCATAAATTATAATATAGCCCCCAATATAAAGCCGATCCCCGATTTGGCTTGCGAGGCCTCTAAGAGAAGCAAATTTCATCACGATCGCGGCTTTGTAAATTTGGTACATGGTGTCAGTATATAACGGTCCTCTAACAACCATCAAAAATTGGTGCCAGCATGGGTCCATAATTATATATAAGCCCCATATAAACCGATCCCCGATTTGGCTTTGCGAGGCCTCTAAGAGAAGCAAATTTCATAGTCCGATCCGGCTGAAATTTGTACATGGTGTTAGTATGGTGGTCTCTAAACATGCCAAAATTGGTTGAACATGCGTCCAATAATTATATATAGCCCCCATATAAACCGATTCCCCCGATTTGGCTTTTCAAGGCCTCTAAGAAAGCAAATTTCATCCGATCCGGCTGAAATTTGGGTACAATAGAGGTTAGTATATGGTTATTAACACCACGCAGAAAATTGAGTCCACATCGGTCCCATAATTATATAATAGCCCCCAATATAAAGCCGATCCCCAGATTTGAGCTCCCAGAGCCGTTGGGAAGAGCAAAGAATTCTTCCGCATGTCGCGTTGAAATTTGGTATACGGTGATGTTAGTTATGCTATCGCAACAACATGTCGGATTGGTTTCCTATCAGCCCATAAAGTATTATATAGCTTCCCATAATAAACCGATTCCCAGATTTGACTCGGGTGCCTTTAGACGAGAAGCAATCTCGGACGCTATTTACGTAGTTGTATTGAATATTTAACCGATGGCCAAGAAGTGGACCATATCCAGTCAATATATATATTGCCCCATATAAACCGATCCCCGAGATTTGGTTTTGAGCGCTCTTGGAGGAGCAAATTTCATCCGAGTCAGGTTGAGAAATTTTTAACATTGTGCTAGGTATGGATGCGTGGTCGTGTCTAAAATCCATGCCATATCGGTCTACAGTTATATATATCCCTCAGATAAAGCGATTTCAATCACACAAAAATTGGTCCATATCAAAGTTCATAATGTATATAGCCCCCATATAAGGACCCCCTTTTTTCATTCTGGCTCCTCTACGTACCGTGCAAAAAGTCCATATCGATTCGTAATTATTTGTAGACTTAACTATACATAACTTTTGTCTTAATATATACCACGTATGGACTAACTCACAATTTAGAAAACGATGTTAAGAAGTTTTAAGATACCACAACCCAAGTATTTCGATTGTGGATGACAGTCTTTCGTAGAAGTTTCTACGCAATCCATGGTGGAGGGTACATAAGATTCGGCCTGGCCGAACTTACGGCCGTATACACTTGTTTAAGTAGTATTTTTTCCCATTTATTAATTTATTATTATTATTTTTTTATTAAAAATTGTAAAATTCGATACCGTAAAATGAGGTACGTACTGTAGTCTCTTGTTTACTTTAAACTAATTTTTTCTTTAAATTAAACAATTTATTTTTGATTAAAAATTCAATGGAATCAATTAATTTTTGAATACAAAATTTTTAAAATTCAATTAATATAAAAAAAATTAAATCCAAATAAAAATTTTAAGTGAAAAATTAAAAATATTTTTTTTTTGTAAGAAACGAAAACGAGCTACTTGCAGTTTTGCAATATATTTTCTTATTTGTTAAATTATTATTAAAATTGGTTTATTATTATTATTTTTTTAGAAATTATTACAATATTTATTTGAGCTTACACACAAAAAATTTTTTTTTGTTTCAATCACGAAATTAATTGATCCAATTAATTTTTTAATTGAAATGTTTTCAATCACAAAAATGATAGTATCAATCACAGTTTTAATTGGTCATAGAAAAAATTCTTGATTAAAATATTAATTGATTTCATTAGCAAATTTCAATTAATTTTTTAATTGATTCAATTAAAAATTTAATTGATGTTGATTGCAAAACTCAATTAATTTTTTAAATAAGAAATGTAAATATTTTCAATTATTTTCTGAATTGGTTTTTATTTGGATTAACAATTGATTGTTTGAAATACATTTTTAATTAAAAATATAAAAAAAATATTCATCACTTTCTTTAACTGACTTAGTCTTCCGAATTTGATTAAAAAGTTAATTGTATCAATTAATGTTTTAATTAAAAATTTTTAAATTTTCAATCATCGACTTAATTGCTTAATATTTCTATCTTGATTAAAAAGTTAATTGTATCAATTAATTTATTAATTGAAATTTTTTTCAACTTTTTAATTGGAAATATTTTGGTGATATTTTTTTTTGTGTATTGGACAGGAAGATTAAGGGAATTGACATTATTAATAATAATATAATATTAATAATGCCATTCCCTTAATCTTCCTGTCAAATAAGCTCGAATAAATATTACAATAATTTCTAGTTTAAACCAGCCTGCATTGATATCAGGCTAACATAAAAAATTATTATTTTTTATTAAAAATTTAATTCAATTTATATAAATTAACCTTCTAAAGCCCATTATTTTTTTCAGATATAAGCTTAATCAGGTTTTATCAAACAAATATCGAATCAGGTACATACTAGTTTTTTTCTTTGCACTAAACATTTTTTGTTGATGTTCCACTAAACTGTTAAATGAGGCTTAAGTATTTAACATTCTGATCATCTGATATAAAGACAGGCGGTGTTTTTAAGTCCAAATAACTAATTTTACATATAATTATATAGTTTAGTTTAATTTTAGTAAATCGAAATTTTTACTCATATTTATTTTTAAAATTTCATTTAACAATTTTTTTTTAGTCTGATCAATTTAATTCATTTTGTGAAATTTGGGTATAGCAAATGATATAAATCTATCCAAAATAATGAACAAAATTACATTTAAATCCGCCTCAGCTCAACGTAAAATATAAACAAACTAGAGTGGAACCTTTTCAAAATTAGCAAAAAACCATCGCCAAAAAAATTTTACAATTAAATTTTTTATTAATTTTAAAAAATTAATTCAACTAAATTATAATTAAAAATTAATCGCAATCAAAAATGCTTTAATGGGGCCAATGAATTTATAGCTGAGCCAATGTATTTTTCAATTTTAAAAGTCAATCACAAAAATTATCAACTATATATTAACTAATTTTTTAATTGAGCCAATTAATTTTTTAATCAACTAATTTTATATCAACTAATTTTTTAATTGAGCCAATTAATTTTTTAATTTGTCAAAATTATTTTTTTTTTTTTTTTTTGTAATTCGTCCAATTATTTATTAATTGACTTGGTGACTGATGCTATTCATTTCTGTGATTGAAAATTTTTTATCAAAAATTATTTGGATTGATTAATTTATTTATGTATTTATAATATTAATAACCATAATAAATTATGAATATAGGGTACTACTAAAAGATTATCGACCATTTGGATTAATTTCGTGATTGAAGACCAAAATTTGTTTCTTTTTTTTGCGCAAATTACAATTGCGTACAAAATATTGATGACCATGGTGGTCTTGTTCAAAAAGTTTTCACTGTATATTTCCCACTTCTTGGTAAAATCATTAGCTCTTGTGAGTTAGCGCCTTTTTTGAAGAATAAAATTTTCATAATTTTCCATAAAAAGCATTTAAATAATTTGTATAGAAAAAGAACATAACATAAAACAACTTTGAAGAATACAATCAGAACATCAGACAAACGAAACGAATTTCATATAGACCGAATTTTGGATTTGGGGGTGGTGATAAATGTCAACTCCATTATGCAACATGCAATATTCTATAGAATTTATCTGTTTTTTTTTTCATATGCAAGAAGCAAATATATTTACAAAAGACCAGACAAGGTAAAAGATTTTGGGAGAATTTGTATTTTTTATTTTAATTTTCTTAAAATCTAAACATGCAAATTATTTAAAACTAATAAAAAAATCTAACAAATTCTAATTTTTACAAATTACAATCAACACCATTTTTTTCTTTTGTTTATTTTTATTTTTTCGATTTAATTTTATTTTGATTAGATTTTAGCTTTAGATTTTAGTTTAAGCTCAAAACGAAATTCATAACTAAAAAAATATAAATTAATAAATTACGTTTCCAATTTTCTATAAAAAAACACAACCACACCACCACAATTACACTTGCTCAAAACCATGAACACCACCAACGACACCACCTTTCCCTTCAAAAAAACTTAAAAAAAAAACAACAACAACATCTGACACTTCACCTCAATCATTCTTGCAACACTACCCTTTCGACACTTAATACTATTCTACGTACACCGTCACAAACGTGTCTGTGTATTGGTGTAAAACAATGGCAATCTTATCGAATCAATCACACCAATAAAAGTACCTCCTTCTGAGATGGTGATTTGGGATGAGAAAGGTGATCGCATCACAAATGGAAACAATTATTGGACCTATGGCAGGAGCGAACAAATCTCAATCTTACCTGTGTTGGTAAGAAATACAACACACCTTTGCCACAATCGAGATGCTTGGTATCCGGGGATAAACGTTTAAACTACCAGGTAAGAATATTACTAATAATTAATTAAAAAATAAAACGTTTAAGACATTACTAAAAGATTTACACCGCACTATCTTATCGACGAAATTCGTTAGAACCAAAAGAGTCAACCCAGAAACTATTGCTAGAGGTATAATAGCAAAACTTCGAACCACCATATTTTGTGTATAGATCATCAGATAAATTTATCCATAATACTCGAGTACTTCGATATATACTACTGGGGTCTTATCTACAAATCTTAACACGATTTGAGATTCCTTCTGTTTTCAATACCCAAAAACGCATTCCCTGCCCAGAGACTTCACCATAGAAGCTTATCTAGGTTAGGTTACGGTATTGTGTTTAGGTGACAGCACCGAGTGTATCAGGGCTCACTTAGAACTATTCAGTCCATTGTGAACCATGACTTTCTCTAACTGAGTGGCTGCCAGCGATTCCCTGTTAAGCGTAACTTCAATGACAAGAAGGACCTCCTTTTATAGCCGAGCCGCGAACGGCGTTCCAAATTGCAGTGAACGCCTTAGAGAAGCTTTGAAACCCTCAGAAATGTCACCAGCATTAGCTGAGATGGGATCAATCCACCGCTGAAAAACTTTTTTGGATTCGGCCATCGAAGCAGGAATCGAACCGCACGAACCCTGGTGTATAACAAAGGCGGCCAGCATAACCATTGCAGCCACGGCTGGGCAAATTTTCCACATACGATTAATGTCTCAGAAATTTACCGATATCGTTGATTTATTCTAGACATGGCAAATCACACATTTTATGCAAAATTTTATATAATGGCTCTTTTTTCACTGGGTGCACTGACACGCCAAAAAAAATTTACCAGACATTTGACAAGAAAATTTTACAAAAAACTCTATAACAAATGTAAAAAAAATACGTGGCAATTTTTTTGACTTCAAAATTCTAATAAAAATTGTATTTCTTTAAAAATTTTTTGTCAATATTTTATTCCTTTAGATTTTTTTTTGGCAAAATTTTATTCTATAAAAAATTTGGCAAAAATTTTATTTTTACAAAAAAATTTGTCGAAATGTTATTTCTATAGAAAATTTTTCAAAATTTTATTTTTATAGAACATTTTTATAAAAATTTTATTTCTATAGAAAATTTTGCGCAAAATTTTTATTTCTATAGAAAATTTTGTCCAAAAATTTTAATTTCTATAAAAATTTTCAAAATTTTATTTCTATAGAAAATTTTTGCCAAAATTTTTTCTTTAGAAAACTTGTCAACATTTTATTTCTTAGAATTTTTATCAAATTTTGTTTTTTAAGAAAATGTTTCAAATTTTTTTCTCTGAAAAAATTTTGTCAAAATTTTTATTTCTATAGAAAATTTTGGTCAAAATTGTATTTCTTTATAGAAAAAATTTGGCAAAATTGTATATCTACAGAAATTTGTGGCTCAAAATTTATTTCGATACAAAATTTTGGCAAAAATTTTATTTCTATAAAAATTTGGAAAAATTGTTATTTCTATACAAAATTTTGGAAATAATTTTATTCTAAGAAAATTATTCTTATTTCTATGAAAAATTTCGCTACCTTTTTTTTTTAAGACGAAAAAATCTTCGAGCCAAAATCTATTCCATATGAAGATTTTTGGGCAAAAATCATTTTCTATGAGTAAAATTTCGCAAAGTTTAATTTCTACAAACAAATTTTGTCAATATTTTAGTTACCTTTAAGAAAATTTTGTCAACATAATTCTATATTTCCTTTAGATTGTTTTTTTGGCAAAATTCTTATTCTATAGCAAATTGTTGGCAAAAATTATTATTTCTGGCAAAAAATTAAAGTTTAAATTGTCTTTAGAAAATATTGTCAAAAATGGTTATTCTATAGAAAAGATTTTGGCCGAAAAATTTTATTTTTATGAAACTTATTGCCAAAAAAATGTACGAATTTTTTAACTTTATTTATCGAAAATTTTTTGCCAAAATCTTATTTCTCGTAAAAGAATATGGCAAAATTTATTTTTAATTTTCTGCGAAAAAAATTCTGTTTTAAATTTCTTTAGAAAATGCTGTCAAAATTGTTATTTCTAATAAAAATTTTGCCAAATTTTATTTTTATAGAAACTTTTCAAAAAAAAAAAATTATCGAATTTTGTCCAAAATTTTATTTTTTATCGAAATTTTTGCCAAACTCTTATTTTTAGAAAATATGGCAACATTTCTCTTTTATGTCTCAAAAAATTTGTTTTAAATTTCTTTAGAAAAATGTTGTCAAATATGTTATTTCTATAGAAAATTTTGCCAAATTTTATTTTTAATAGAAACTTTTGCCCACACACAAATTATATCTGAAATTTTTGTCAAAATTTATTTTTTATCGAATTTTTGCCAAAAGATATTTTTCTGATAGAAAAATTATGGCAAAATATTTATTTTCTATAAAGAAAATGTTGCCAAAATTAATTTATTCTTTGGAAAATTTTCTCAAAATTTATTTCTATAAAAAAAAATTGTTTGAAATTTCTTTGGAAAATTTGTCAAAATATTATTTATTTCTTCTCTATAAAATTTTGCCTAAATTTTATTTCTAATAGAAAATTTTGCAATTTTGTTTCTATATTTAAAAAATTATTTTGTCAAAATTTTATTACTTTAGAAAATTTTGGCCAACGATTTTATTTTTATAGAAAATTTTGCTCTAAATGATAAAACATCTTTAAGTTGGAGAGGCAATAATTTGCAAAGTCTCTCCAAAAGTTTCAGAATCTAAGCCAATCTACCAAAACACGTACAAAATATCAACCAATTTTTCGGGAAAAAATCCTAAACCAACGTCGCGCCTACCGTGCTCCTTAATCAACCAGAAAAAATAATTGTTGGCATAGTTTTCAGGTAAATAAAAATTGTTTTAGAAATATGCACTTTGATATAGTTGAAAATGTAAATAGTGGAATAAATAATCTTAATTTGATTGATATTGAATATAAAATTTTTGAAGACAATTTTAGTGTTGTG
>PGFW01016511.1:6967-17306 GCA_003123925.1 Haematobia irritans | reverse complement strand
GGATATGTAGATTACATGATAGTATAATCCCAATATCATTTAAAAAAGCCGTCCACCGATTTTCTGGACAAAATAAAAAAACTGGAATCAATATTCCAACAAATAAATGGATCGACTTTAGACCATGGGAAAAATCTTCGAAGAAGACTTTTGAGTTCAAGTACACCGATAGATTTCCCATATTTTTTTAAGTGTAGAATGTTCTTTAGAATAAGGTTCTTAAACAAAAATCTTAAAATTGAAAAAGAATCTATAAGATTTTCAACCCAAAAAAAATATTGTAAACTTGTACAATGAACTTTTTATTTTTCTATAAATTTATGGCTGGACCATTTTCTTAATATAATAATACAAATCTCGGATAGCGGGTTTTAATTTTTTATATTAACAAAGCTAAGTTTAAAAATCCAAACAAATACTTAAAAAAAATATATTTTTATCTTCAGCTGAGTACTATGTTCAGTTTTCAAACTAGAAATCAGCTTGAAAACTGGAAATCAGCTTCAAAACTTTTTTAATTAATTAATTTAGGAATATAAAGTAATTTTCAACCAATATCTTGGACCTTTTCCATCCATCACTTGGCAAGATTTGATCAAAATATAATCGCCTTCATAAATATATTTGTACTTTTAAGTTAGGTGTTTTGGTGAAAAAACCGAACATTGTACTCACCTTTTATTCCAAAGCGTCGGTAATGCAGTTAATTTAAATATTTTTTTCTTTAAATAAAATACGCTTTTCTTTAATTTATTATAAAATTGGACGCGCATAAATTTAGTTACATAATCTTTCATATGAATATCATAATGATATTAATACTATATCTTTTTTAGCCTTCTGATTCATTTTTAAACTTATAATTCATTGTCTTATTGGATCTAAACGTAGTTAGAATTGGCCTATTGATTCAATTATCCATTGATTAAATGTTCCAAAATATTAACACTTACTTTTTATGACTGCTAGATTATATCGCAGTTTTTATTTAAAGATGATAACAAGAGCCAAGCTATTGGCAGATTTCGGTGTGGTTTTCTAATGATTTAATTACAATAACTGTGGAATGATCATTGGTTACATAGATCCTAATTAATCATTTCTTGTGTTCGATTCACTTCGATTATCAATGTGTATCGTCCGATAAATCATAAATGCATTTTTGTGCAGTTGCATAAGTATGGCTCTCGCTTTATATTTCCAAGGGGGTTAGCCAATTTAAATGTTGTAAAAATAACATAAACCTATTGCATATTTAAATTGGTCGTAGTTTTAATTTAAAAGCATATAATAATAAAATTGAAATTTGTTATTATATCGATGTCCTCCTTCTAGAGTACGCTAAGTCGACTTAGCATTTTTCGATGGAGTTCGTTGTTTTTTATTCGGACTGATGTGAATTGCATCCAGTCAAAAGTTTATTGGACACTTCTATCAAAAGTTATAGTTAAGATTGCACGAAGCCTGTGACTAAAGGACCTGAAGGTTTTAAAAATGCCAAATCCAAAAAGGGCAAAAAGATGATTGAATAGTTGAAATTTCTCTTTGAAGTCAAAAGCTCGAATAGTCTGCCGCATACAGAAACAAATCAACTCTTCCATCAACGCATGGTGTGTAATTCAACCTTAAGGCTTTTTTAGCCATGTTCTTTATCACTATCAGACTATCTGTCAAAATGGCAATTTTAGGCATGTCGCTATGGGCCGCATGCTCAACCGCATTGACAATTGCCATTAACTCAGCCGTCATCGATGACAGTCGCTTATGGGAATAGAAAGCAAAAACAACTCCAGTGCCACTATGAACAAAGGCCGCTCCAGTAACCCCCGGCTTAACAGATCCGTCCGTACATAATACTTCCATTCTCAGGTCCTTCAGACGATTTAGCTTTTCAGTAAAGGGGGCCTTAATCAGCATCACACTAGCTTCTCCTTTATTTTTAAAAACACCTCTGAAAACATTTTTGTGAGTCACCAGGTTATGAGGCCGTGCCTGAATGCCATTGACACCTCCAATGTTTTCAAAGATATCTTGATGGCTTCTGTAAATCATAGAATAGTCAAAACTATTTATTTATTTTTTTTTTGTGCAGAAATTCTACAACTTAATTATAGGACTATCTCGTCTGACCTAATTATTTGCACATGGGGAAAATTCGGTATTGTTGTAGTAATATTAATTTGTTATTATTTTGGATCTATTTATTAGAAAATCATCCCATATTAGTTTTTCTTATCCATTGTTGATTGTAATTATCTACTTCGTAAACATGTCCAAAGTTTATTTTGAAGAGAACCGACAATTATTCTTAACATATAACCAATCTCAAAAGGCAATGTAAAAACAGGAAAAAAAAACAAAAGAAAGAAAAATCCATCCCATATTGCTTGTGAGAACAATATATGTGCTCTTATGACGGATCGAGCCGATACTCACATTGTAGTGATATCCGTTGGTTACTTGAAATCTTGTTATTGTTGTAAACTTAATGCAAGTGAATTCCTTAACTAACGGCAGAGACAACCAAGAATTGTATTTTCAATTACCATTATGTAGAACTTGTAGGAGTTCGAATTGAACATGGAACAGAATTTGTGTATTATTTAAGTACTCTATGTTAATAACATTTCTTTTAAATTGAAACTTAATAAACGTTACCATTGAAGTTGAATTTGAAATGAGTGGTTAGTACATTTAATTTTTTAACGGAGGTCTAGCGGTTTAGGATAACTAATGAGTAGGGTTCTTAGGAAAATTATACCACTAAGGAAAAGGATGGGAAGGGTCATGAGGCAGTGGATTCCAAAACACCTGGAATCTCCACGTTATCAGAGGACTTATACGATGAATTTCTAGGGGGATTAAGATTCCAATTTTTTCCATCCAAATTAATGGTATTCTTCATTTGAGTTTACGAATGTTTAATTCAATGGGAGTCTATACATTTTTTGTTATATTTGAATGTAGGAAAAATAGAATTCAAGTAGACCCGAACCCCCCACCCGGCTGAAGCTAGTAATCAATGGCTCCCAGTCTGCTTGTTTCTTAGTCTATACATTTTTAAAGGGTGATTCCAACGTCCACCTACTTTTCTGTTCAGTAAGAAATTATAAAGGATAAGGCTTCCCAATTAGTGAGTTAGCTACGATTTCAAGAATACGCTGCTCAGGGTAACATTGAACATTACATAAATAAATGGCGCCCTTCGTGGGGCAAATGTACCTTGGAAATAGTTTGCTCCGACAATAGCCCGGTTAAGTTAGTTAGAGTTCACGATATGAAGATTGTAGGTGTTGTTTTGGCTGAAATAGATTACGTGACTGAATAGTCAGCGAACCTTCGTGGATATTCTTTTATTTGATCAATTTCGAATAGCAGACCGGAAGACAATTCATTGACCGTTTCTTCATGAACTATATTCCGCCAAAATTGCTTCTATAATTGAACGGCGAGAGATATTTTATACAGTGGTTTTATTTCTGTACTGAAGTACGAGCATCCTGTTTCCTATCGGATATACTTATTATTGCTAGATGCGATATTAAGTCCATATGGATCAGTTAGGTAGTGGATTGAGCATGCTAGTTTGTACGACTATTGGATCGCTGTCGGAAGCCCTCTTGCCCCATAGACAGGATTTGTTTTAGTATTGTATTAGTCCATCTGAGAATTATTTACTTTATTCCATTAGACCAGACTATCCGTTAAGAGGTTTGTCAAATGTACTATTTGAAGACTATTGTTTTTTTATTTATTTAGTTGATTTAAAGCTTACCGATTTGTTTTTGGAGTTATTTAGTAGGATAGCCGAATTTTGAAACTCATTGCTTGCCAATCGAACAGTTTTCATTTGAGGTTTCATTTGGTCTCATTGATTTTTGTTATTTTGAAGTTTGCTTGCCGATTTCATTTTCTCGAGGAAAATAAGTCGTCTTCTTACCTAATATATATTATCATTTTTTTTTTTAATTTATTGGGAAATATTTTGGATTATTTAGATATTATTTTGAATTAACTATGTCCACACTACGAAGTCCACCACCATCATTAACGGTTGATCCGTCTACCTCGACTGGAGGGGCGGATGTGAAATGTCCGATTTGTGATCAGGTAATGCTATTTGACAGTCAAGAGTGCTACAAGATCTCAACTTGTAGTCATCACTTCCATTGGGCTTGCATTGAAAACTCCTTATCGACCTCGGCCGATTGCCCTAGCTGTAAGACGCCCTGCGAGTTAGCAGATTTGCGAACATATATAACAGATCCGTCACATATACGGGAGACGCCCTGCGAGTTAGCAGATTTGCGAACATATATAACAGATCCGTCACATATACGGGATGACTTGATCCAATTGGGATCCGGTAAAAAGTCGAAATCACAATATAGAGGGAAATACCGTGGGGTAGGAGGAAACCGTCCTAATACGAGGCTATTCAGTAGGACCCAGGCGAGCGAATGTAGTGGGAATTTAGATCCCGATCGGAATCAGGTTGGGATGGATGCATTTTCTCCCAATACACATGCGAACGGTCGGCAACAAGATTCGAATTCCGAAGTGGACTATAATAGAATTCAGGGTATGATAGAGGATAGTCTGTCGAGATTATTGAGGAACCTTCCTTTGAATCAACCTTTAGGACAACAACAACGACTTGAAGTTCATCAGCCGTCCACGACCCCGCCATCGGGCGATAATAGTAAGGGAAGTATGAACGGGAATCATACAGTAGGACGGATGTCACAAACGGGGCCTACTATTCCAAATTCGGAAACGGTGACATCCATTATTCAAAATTGGAACGTACGATTTGACGGTTCAAAAAATGGACTCACTGTCGATGAATTTTTGTACCGCATAAAGGCCCTAACTGCGGAACATTTTCAAGGTAATTTTGATCTCATATGTCGAAATTTATATATTCTTCTTTCGAACAAGGCACACGAATGGTACTGGAGGTACCATAAGCAGGTATTAGTCGAGATTTTGGTTAGGAATTTGCGACCAGACATTCGCCATGAACTACTTTATGTTCCAGTCTTTTCGATAGCACATTTGCGTCGACTGGTACAAATGAGAGAAAGTTTGTTTGCGGATGAGACTTACCGGAAAAATGCATCATCAAGATATTCTGCTCAAATACCTTCTAGGCGAAGCATTGCTGAACTAGAATTCGGAGATCAACTATTGGGTGATGGTGAGCCATCCAGCTCCATTGATGCCATCAACCAGTGTTCTTCCACAACGACGTGTTGGAATTGTGATGAGCAAGGTCACTATTGGGATGATTGCATTCGAGAGTGGAAAATTTTTTGCTATGGATGCGACATGAAAAATATCTATAAGCCTCAGTTCTCTAAATTTACAAACAAGAAATTTTCGGTTTCAAAAAACTCGCAGATTCAAAATCGACTAAAACTTCCATAACCATAGAAAAAGAAAAAAACAGGAATTACAATTTTGAAAAAGAATTCCGATTATCATGAGACGAAGAATAAATTTTTATATCCTTTGAGACCTTACCATCAACGACTGGCTATTTATAAATTGAAGAGGGATGAGATATTTCTGGCGGATGCTGTTACCGAAATGAAACGGTTGGAACCGAAAAGATCAACCCCCAGACTAAGGAAATATTTTAGGCTAAGGAAGATGTCTTCAAGGTTTGTGATTTCATCTATTATCAGTAATTCAAAAGATCGTAGATATTATGCTGAGGTTGGATTTCTAGATTTTTGTGAGATGGGTTTATTAGACACGTTGGCCACCTATGATTTTTCCGTATACAATGAATTTTTCCCTGCCAAGACTTACGTTAAGACCGCTAGTGGCCAAGTACAACGTACTACCGGATACTTGGAGGTTGAGATCGGGTTCCGGGGCATGAAAAAAAAGTTGAAGATTTTGATTGTTCCATCGATCACCCATCGCCTAATACTAGGTTTGGATTTTTGGCAGGCATTTGGCCTTGCCTCAGACCTATTTGACTCTGCAATAGTTTCAACGTTTCCATCTCAAATCCTACCAAGCAGACCCCTTGAATTTTTTTCAATCGAGTCCTCTAATGCTAAGCAAAGCACTACTTTACCGGACGTCTCCGATGATAAATACCCCTTAACTCAGATTCAGACACAGCAATTGAAGTCAATTGTAGAATTATTCCCCAGTTTTAGCACACAGGGCCTAGGTCGAACAAAATTGATAGTTCACCACATTGACGTAGGCACAGCGAAAAAATAACGCTTCTACCCGGTATCTCCCGCGGTAGAGAAGCTTATGTTCCAGGAGATAGTTAGGATGTTAGCCCTAGGTGTAATAGATCCATCTTCGTCTCCCTGGAGTTCGCCAATGCGGCTTGTGCTCAAGCCCAATAAGGTTCGTTTGTGCCTGGACGCGCGTAAATTGAATCAAGTTACTGCGAAAGATGCTTACCCTTTACCGAGCATCGAGGGAATATTCTCTCGATTACCGCAGGCGAATATCATATCCAAACTTGATTTAAAGGACGCCTATTGGCAAATCGGATTAAGTGAGGAAGCTAAACCTCTTACCGCTTTTACAGTTCCAGGGCGTCCTTTATATCAGTTTGTTGTTATGCCTTTCGGTTTATGTACGGCTCCACAGACTATGTGCCGTTTGATGGACCAACTTATTCCACCCGATCTACGGCACAGTGTATTTGGATATCTTGATTATTTAATTATCATCTCCAGAGATTTCTCCACACACCTTTCCATTTTGGTCCGCATCGCAGAGGAATTTATAAGGACCAATTTAACGTTGCATGTTGAAAAAAGCCACTTCTGTGTGACAAGTGTGAAATATCTGGGGTATATCATTGGCCATGGGGGGATAAAAACACACCCAGAGAAGGTGGAGGCTATCGTTAAGTGGCCGGTGCCGAAGACTGCGAAGCAAGTCCGTGGTTTTCTGGGACTGGCGGGGTGGTATAGACGATTCATTCAGAACTTCTCATCCTTGACGTTTCCAATTACCGAGACCCTCTCGACTAAACAGAGATTCTGTTGGACAAAAGAGGCCAATGAAGCTTTTGAATTAGTGAAACGTCATCTGACCACCGCTCCAGTCTTAGCAAATCCGGACTTCACCAAAAAGTTCTTCGTGCACTGTGACGCCTCCGATTACGGTATAGGGGCATTTTTAGTTCAATTGGACACCAATGGTGACGTGAGGCCGGTGGCCTATATGTCCAAAAAAATAAATACTGCCCAACGCAACTATAGCGTAACGGAGAGCGAGTGCCTTGCGGCCGTCGAGGCAATTAAGCGTTTCCGATGTTATTTGGAAATGCAAGATTTCGAACTCATTACCGATCACTCTTCCTTGCTATGGCTGATGAACCAGCCAGATTTATCGGGTAGACTTGCACGCTGGGTGTTCAAGCTTCAAGCTTTAAAGTTCTCAATCAGCCATCGCAAGGGGAAGGAAAATATCGTCGCCGACGCCCTATCGAGGATTGATCTTGATGAGGTGTTGGCGGTGGAATTTTCGGAACCGGAGATTGATTTGACCTCTCCATGTTTCTATGATAGCGATTATGAGGGCCTACGTTCTAGGATCAAGGGCTGGGAGTCGAAATATCCAGACCTACGAATAATTGACAAATTCGTCTATATTCGGACCAACTTTTATAGAGGGAACGAGGGGAGGAGCAGACATCATGGAAATTATGGGTTCCTAGGGGACTACGGAAGGATATTATAACCAGGTGTCATGATTCTGTGATTGCTGCACACGGGGGCATGGCAAAAACCCTGGATCTTATCAGTAGAGGTTTCTATTGACCCGGAATGGTCACAGAGGTTCGGGACTATGTCCGTGATTGCGACATTTGCAAATGTACTAAGGCTACCAATGTTGTTAAAAAACCCGATATGGGTAAACAAACGTTTATAAGTAGACCTTTCCAGAGGTTTTATATAGACATTCTTGGACCGTATCCGCGATCCAAAAATGGCTATATAGGACTTCTAATCGTACTAGATCATTTGACCAAGTTCCATTGGCTCTGTCCGCTAAAGAGATTTAAATCTAAAGCGATACAAGATTTTCTAATTACCCATGTGTTTCATGTTTTTGGTGTTCCGGAGTCTGTTCTAACCGACAACGGATCCCAGTTTAGATCCAATGATTTCGATGCGTTCTTGACCAAGTTGGGTATAAAGCACGTATATACTGCTTTATATTCACCCCAGTCAAACGCGTCGGAGAGGGTGAACCGCTCTATAATTGCGGCAATTCGGGCCTTTTTACGGGATGATCATCGTCTGTGGGATGAAAATATTAGTTCCATAAGCTGCGCTTTACGGAATTCCTTCCACCAAGTCATCAAATGTTCACCTTATTACGCGACGTTTGGGTTTAACATGATCACCCACGGGGATTCGTATTCTCTTCTGCGAAATGTTCAACTTTTAGAGGAGAATTCATTTGATCTATGCAGAGAGGATCAGCTAGCAGTCTTGCGGAAACGGATACAGAAGGACATAACGAGTGCATATGTCACTAATCGGGAACGCTACAATTTGCGAACAAGGCCAACTTCTTACTCTGTTGGCCAAATAGTTTTCAGAAAGAATATTTCACAAAGTAGTGCCGAGAAGCGATACAATGCGAAATTGGCTCCCACCTACACACAAAAAATTATCACCAAAATTTTTTCAATTAAACACTTAATTGAATTTGGAAACGGATTCAATTAATATGTTAATTGATTCAATTAATTATTTAATCAAATCCGCATAAAAACCAATTAAAAAAATGATTGATATTTGTTACTTTTCCAATTAAAATATTAATTGATTCAATCAATTTGTTAATCAATTCGGAAATAATTTTCAATTACAAACGTGATTGAAAATTTTTCCGTTTCCAATTACACATGTGATTGATCTAATCACCTTTGTGATTGAAATTGAATAATTTTGAGCAATGGAAAGAGCGAAAAGAGAACAAGAGAATGGGTATTTATTCAACAATGTATGATGGAGAGATCAGTCTGTGGAAGTAACTCGTAACGAACGGTTGGGTTTTTGTTTTTCGCGTAAATTGAAAAACATGATTGGCGACATTCTGTCTGCTGCATTCAAAATGTGTGCATAAATATTTTGAACGCAACAACAAATCATAGCAAAGGGTTGAAATAAATAAAGTGTGCAACAACAAATGGCCACGTGGTAAAGGTTTGAAAAAAAATATATGAGAGAACGCATTTGAAATTACCTGTGTTTTGTGGCATTGTAAAAATGGAAAACAATCTACGTTTATTAAAGGTAAGAAATTGTGAAATGTGAATACCGTTTTCCATTGAATCCTGTTTACATTAAACGGACTAAAATAATATATTTTTTATTCATTTCTTTTAGTGACCAATTTTATTTCGTGAAATTTACCAATTAATCGCATCAACTCCATACTTTTATCCAATATATAAGAATATGTTTGCAATCAAAAAGTGGCTACACTCATAGTTTTCTTAAAACCGGTATGAGTTTGTTGGAAGATTCACCTTGAAGTTGCGAAGTAGCGTTGACATTAAATTGCATTTTTGTTTTACCTGCCTTTTCCAGATTGAACCCAAGTAGAGAGCAGTATATCTGATATATAAACTAATGAGCTGAATTATGTAATGGTAAAAAAGTTCTTTCATTTGGATTTTAAAATATGAAAAATATCCGAAAATAATAAAAATATGTATTTTCCATTTATATTTTTTTTCTATTTCCAGAATTTGCAAAGTATCATCAATATACAACTACAACCGCAAAAGAAGATTATAAACCTGCAATCTGGAACTAAGAATTGAATTTGATATTCTATTAAGGTAATGTTTAACAAAATCAAGTTTTAATTGAACAAAATTAAATTCGAATTATTCTGTTTACTTTCAGAAAAACTAATTTAGCTTACAGGCTGCTGATTTATTGGAAATCTAGGCGCATCTACATATTAGAAGGAACATGCTGACATGGTTATTATTATAAGGAAGATAATGATTTATATAGTTTATTTATTCACCCTATAGTTGTTATTGATAGTAATTGTATGTGTAAGTTATGTTAGAACAGAACACAAATGACAAGAACCAAATTTATTTGTCTATTGCATAATTCAAAAAATAATAAAATATGTGTTATTACCTAATTTTTTTTCTCTTTCTTCTTATTTACGACAACTGAATAGTTTAGTTTTCTTTTGTAACAAACAGTATATGCTTAAACACCGACAGGTGCATATGATCTAGTTATTAGGCACCTTTAAACTATATTTTGTAAATTTATTTATAAAATATTTTGCAAATAAAATAAAAATAAAA
>PGFW01016510.1:35520-46240 GCA_003123925.1 Haematobia irritans | reverse complement strand
GCAAGCAACGCGAGTTAGAGAGATTTAATTATATTCCTGTCTTTTACAAGAATGTCCTCTGTGCGAAACCTCCAAGTAGTTCGAATGGTTGTTTATGGGGAAGTCATTTTTAGAAATTTTAAAAAAATTGCGGAAAGGTCTCTTTTGATATAATACCTGAATTGATTTATTATGGCTGAGTTTTTCTATTTATGAACAATTTTGACATACAACCACTCAAAGAATCGCTTCTGTAACATTTATCCCAAACACATTTGCTTCAGGGCAAGTAATGTTTGGGTATTGCAACGTTTTGATACTTTTGTCCGAGATAAGTTTGTATTGGGCTAGGGAAAGGTCCGGCGGTGATAAACTTCTTGGGATCGTTATCGTCCATTCCACGAACAGTTGAATCGCAATAGTGCCGAATATATAAAAACAAGTACGAAGTTGAGGTAAGTCTGAAAACGCAGCTTTACTACCATGTATACATAACCAAGAATAGCAGTTGGAGACAATGCGATCAAAAGTAAAGCACAAAAGGCAGAAGCTGATCAAGATGTTCGCTTCATGGGCGCCAGTAAGACAAGGGGTGTGAACGCAACAGCATACATTGCCAGAAAGCGACGCAATGAAAAAAGAACATTCTGTGGCTGTACTTGTTCTTAACATTTTTTTATCGAGTTTAGCAGATCCAAATACATAAGAAAAGTGACCTTCATCAAATGTAAATTTTCAGTGTAAACTAGTGTTATCGTTTAACCAAGTAATAAGCTTTTATTACTCCCCCAATGTGATGCAATATATTGTTCATTTCTACACAATGTTTTGTGTCCACAATAATATTTATTAGTTTTGATTAAAAGTAAAACAATAATATCGTAATCGTACTAACTCTGAAAAAAAAAACAAAACTTTCCAAAAAAATGCACAACACACTTTCTGTTTTCTTTTAGCCGAGCTGTCTCAATATGCAAAGAAATGTGACCCCTTCCTATTGCTTACCTAACAAAAACTCAAACCATCAACCGAGCAACAAGAGCATTTTTTTGATTTTAATCTGCCATGGGGCAGCAGAATTCACAGATTTAATGTAGGCATCATCTGCACAACCATACAGCAAAGCACGTGCTACTGTTTGTGATGGAAGTATCCAAGCGGAGGTGGACTCGCTAAAAAACCTAGGCAATTGGCTTAAACAGCTGTCCATGTCTCTGCAATGAGGTGGCAATGAATGTTTCTGAGCATTTTTATCTGTCCCACATACACTCTGGTTTACCAGAATAGAGGCACCCGCATTGTTTATAAAATTTCGCCTTAAATACTAAGGTACCAACATTAATGGCTTTTAACGTTACTTTTCTTTTACGTTTCATTCATAAAGAATATCGAAACTTATGTACATATATGCACATTTATATGTATTTACCGAATCAAACCACCATTTTCTAATTTTGTTCCATTTTATTAGAAAAAGACAAATACAATACTTTTTCATAACTTTTGTTTTGCTCTTTTAGCCCAACTTGGTTTCCTTGCTTCTTATATAGAATACTTAATAAATATCCGGTGCAAGCTTCGTATTGTCAATTTTGAGTAAGTGATTTGAGTTTTTCGGTAAAATTTTAGAGAAAAAATTTTTGTTGTGAACAATCCTCAAATGGCAAGACACCGATTGCCAAGCTGATATTTTCGTATCACCCCCACATGTTCAATAAATAAAACTCTGAGAAATATGCAAATTATTAAAAAATGACACTTTTCAAACACATTTTCCCATTTGGGGAATTTTGGGTCAACTTACACTGGAAAAAAAATTACGCTAAATTTGACTTATTTTTATTGGTAATAAGATATTTGTTTGTAGTTAATTTTTTTTAGGTTTTCGAAATTTTCCACAGCCCAATGAAATTTTCATTTTGTTAAGTAACATATGTCTCAAACATTTTAGAAACTAAACGTGGGTATAAAGTTCAATGGCCGCATAAGCGAAGGGCCTGTAATTCAGGAGGGTGGATGAGGCGGGATCAAACCCCCCCAAAAATTATGATTATTTTCATATAAATAAATAATATAATTTTTTAGCTGCGCATTAGAAAAATCTTATCGAAGATGTTTGAAGAAAAAGCTGGCAGGTTTTATTTTGAAAAAAACGCTTACCTAATAAAAACTTGCACAAATCAAATAGAATACTAGTTGAAAGCCCGTCAAACGACGGTCGAAAAAAACAAATTATTTTTGTTCTCGCTACACAAATTTCATTTTTGGAAAATGTATTTCTGCTTTTTATGTGTGTTTGTTGTTCATTTTGTGAACATGACTCGATTTGTTTGGCCATAGCAACAACAACGAAACAGCCAAACACACATGTGCAGTGCTGCCGCTACTACTTCAATCGAAGTATTTTGCTTCATTTTCACAAATTTTACTTCGTCACTCCTTCTTCGCAAAAATCTGTTCACTTTTTTGTTCTGCTTCGAAATTTTTAAAATTTTCCAAGCATAATTACCTAATAGTTTTCCTATTTCCTTTAATTACGATGGAACTATAGCGTTTTAATCATGCGAATTATTAACCGATTGTGTGACGCAATTTTTGCATAGTTGTTAGAGGACCATATACTCTACACCATGTACAATTTCAGCCGCGATCGGTCTATGCAAATTTTAGGTTCTCTTATGCGGGGGCATTTCAGTTAATATGGGGGGCTATAATATAATTATGGACCGATGTGGGACCAATTTTTGCATGGCTTGTTAGAGTGCATATGCTGAAGCATGTAACCAAATATTTCAGCTGGATCGGGATGAAATTTGCCTTCTCTTAGAGTCCCGCCGCAAGCCAAAATTGGGGGGTCCGTTTATATCACCCTCAAAAAAATCCGCTTCTTTTAACATATGGTTCCAAACATATTTTGCAGGAAAGCACATATATTATTGCATACCTACAGAAACATTAATATGTTTGTTTTATGTGAACATAATTATATGTTTGTAAGCATTTTGAGGCCAAAATATTATATGCTTGGAAGAATTTTTTACCCAAACCACGATTGATGCCTCATTCCCTAACATACTCGTAATATTTCAAATTTTTTTTATTATTTGCGCACTTTTTGTAATAACAAATAATGTTGAAGAAATTATTCACTTTTATAAATTTTTTAAAATTTTACCTTTCGGCCTGCACGGAGAATCGAACCGAGGACCAATACAGTTGTAAGGCCACACACTATCCACTGGGCTACGTATGTGTTATAGTCACCAGTAGATTAATTATCGTTTAAGCTTAGCATTTATATAGGCATAGTTTGCAGCGCCCACGAGCCCATGCAAACATAACATTATTAAACAGAAACATTACATTTGTTTGCCACGATGGAGGCAGTGGTTAGCGATGTCGCGCCTTCCGGCATGCCAAACGGTCGTGGGTTCAATCCTGCTACCGACCGAAACATTTTTTGTATTTTTTTTTAATTTACACATTTATTTTTATACTATATTAAACTTTTTTTAAATGAAACTCCAGAAATGTGGCGTTATTAAAGTATTTATAGTCAGTAACGAGTGCTTGATATAAACGAAATTGAACTGATGTTTGAATAAAATTATTATTTTTTATTGGCAAAAATACAATATTGTAATAATAAAAACTGTTTTTGGGACAAAACTTTAAAATTTTGGAAGAGAATTCAAAAAACTAAACAAAATGAAGAACGTTGGAGTCGAGTATCAAAACATACATACAAAATTTTATAATA
This sequence comes from Haematobia irritans, assembly GCA_003123925.1. NCBI lineage: Eukaryota > Metazoa > Arthropoda > Insecta > Diptera > Muscidae > Haematobia > Haematobia irritans. Next base: position 42,501 of record PGFW01016510.1, on the reverse strand, counting down.
TAAACATACATTTATTTAGGAGTGAAAGTTTTTCTTAAGCATTTAACACCATCGCTCTAAAAATGCCTTTTATTTTTTCGTTTAATAAATTCATTTAAGATAAAATAACTTTTTAAATTGATTAGCTTGCAAAAATCGAACTTAATGTCCGCTTTTATATTTTTGAGGTGTTCCCGTTCAACTCCTCGTGGACTCTTATTTAATAAAGAGGAACTAAACTTTTTGTTTTTAATACATTTTACTGTGTAATATTTGCACTATTTCCCTTCCTTATTCATTTTATTGTCGCCAACTCTAAAAAATATTTATAGTGGCCCTTTCTGTTATTTTTATAAAGACCCCTGATTTTCTTTTCAACGAACCAAGAAAAAAATTGTAGCCCCATAATGCCAAAATGATAAACATAAACACATGTCCACACATATCGTAATGCTGCTCTCACGGCCGAAAACACATGCTGTTTTTTTTAATGTCTATATTCTTCTTGGTTCCGAATGTCTAAATTCTCTTTTATTCAAATGTAAAATTAATATTTAAGACTTAAGCATATAAAAATTTTTGGCCTTTATCATAAAACGTTTTCCGAAACCAACATAACAATGGGCTTTCACAGAAAATTGTTCTCTTTTGACTCTTTTGCTGTGTTATATTGATCACTTTTCGTCAACTCTCCCGGTTTTCCATCTGTTATTTCTCTCTATACTCTCTCCTGTCGCTCTTTTGAATAAAAATATCACAAAAATATGTATGTTAGTCGAAATTTGTAAATTTATATATATGTTTGTATTCACAATATGATTTTTATTTGAAAACTTCATGCCCCCAAAATAATATATTCTAACATATTAACATAGATTGTCCCAAACATTTAGTGTTAGTTTAGTAACATTACATGTTCGCCCACTTAAATATATTGTTGTGTTTAAAATCGTGCCCGAAGCACATTTTGTTTATATCGCGAACATATGAAAAACATATTTTTTCTTACAGTGTCGGGGGCTATTACGTGAAAGTGGCACCGATATGGCCCATTTTGCAATTACCATCCGACCTACATCAATAAACAACTACTTATGCCAAAGTCGATAGCTTCTTTTCGTTCGAAGTTAGCGGTTTTTCAACAGACAGACGGACCCGGTCGCGACATTGATCAGATCCGGAACTCAGAATTTCACCACGCAACAGAATATATATACTTTATGGGGTCTTAGAGCAATATTTCGAGTGTGTTACAAAACGGAATGGACAAAGTTAATATACCCCCATCTATGGTGGAGGGTATAATAAAATGAATTCTATTTTTGTTTTTCCAAAAATGTATGCCTACTTCAATTTTATTTCATTTTTATTATTTTGTTTTCACAAAATGTATGCCTACTTCAATTTTATTCAATCTACTCCACTTTTTTCAAAATTTACTTTCACTTAATTTGTCACTAGCGGGCCAGCACTGCACATGTGTAAAGAAATGGCGCAAAACCATGCGGCAAAGAACCTGTCCTAATCAGACGATGCGAAGCCAATAAAGAGATTTTTCCAAACGTGCATACTTCTTTTAAAAATTATTTGAGTCACTTTCCCAGTTACTTCAGGGATGGAAAATTACAATTTTTTAAGAAAGTACAAAAAAATGTATTTTTGAGCGCCGAAAGCGTACTTTTTACTAAATTTTTCAACAAAATATTTCACTGGAAGATTTATTGTCAGAGACTGAATTTTAAAGAAAATAAAATTTTGACAAAATTTTCTATAGAAATAAAATTTTGCAAAAATTTCCTATAGAAATAAAATTTTTACAAAATTTTCAATTGAAATAAAATTTTGACGAAATTTTCTATAAAAATAAAATTTTCAAAAATTCTATATAGAAATAAAATGTTGACAACTATTTCGACCGAAATAAAAAATCGGTAATATAGAATTCTTGAAGTTCAATAAAATCCTGTTTTTGACTATGTCTTTTATACAAAATCGAGATTTTCATTTCCACAATGAACATATCTGTTTTGTCATATTTGTAAAGACTATTAGCAAATAAGGTTGTAAAGACTTTTCAAATATTTAAAATATTTTGTCAAAGCTATTGTACCATTAAATCTGACATCGACTCAAAAAATGTCTACACAAAAGTACTAAATCATTCCGCGGGGGTACTACGGTACTGACCGGGGGTGAAAAGCCGTTTGAAAAAAAGCTACTATTAGTTACTTGCATTTTTCCATCCCTGCAGTTCACTACGTGCTCTCCGAACGTTTCATTTTCAAACAAGCTGTAGAGTCAAAGACGTATCTTTATAAATTCGACTAGCGAGAGTAGACTCAAAGGATTGGCATTAATGTCGGTTCATCGCCGAATAAATGTGCCGACTGAAGAAGTCATTGATTTATTTGCTGCCCAAAAAGCCCGTCGGCTCAATTTAATATTAAAACAAGTATATACAGCACTAAGTTCGGCCGGGCCGAATCTTAAATATTCCACCACCATGAACCAAAATATTAGGGTATCCGTTTGGGAAATTCAGGAGGGCTTGGAGGACTGAGGATATTCCCGAACAGAAGGTTAAATTTAAGATTTTTTTCATACAATGAGCGACTATATACAGATTCGGGATATATAAGAACCATTTTTTTGAGTTTTTAAAGAATCATTAACACTACTGTAAGTGTGCCAGAAAATTATAAAATAAAGTTCTTGATTTTGAAACTAAACGTAGAAGTAAATCTGGAAATTTACATTAGTTTTAAGCAATTTTCAATGATACAGTGCGCCTTCTACACCCTCAAGAAAGTGGAAGTCGGTCTATATGTGAGGCATTACCATACCTGGATCGATAAAAACTTAATCCGATACACGTTTTTTTGTGAGCCTAAAATACCAGATATTTAAATATTTTCAGGCAAAATCAGATAAAAACTACGGTTTCTCTAGAACCCAAGGAGTTAAATCGGGAGATCGGTCTATATGCGGGCTATACCAAAACACTGGACCGATAATCACCATGTTTGGCACACCTCTTTTATGGTCTATAAAATACCTCTAGGTTTTCAAATTTCTTGGCAATTGGATAAAAACTACGATTTCTATAAGCCCAAGACCCCAAATCGGGAGGTCGGTTTATATAGGGACTATATCAAAACCTGGACCGATATAGCCCATCTTCGAACTTGACCTGCCTGCAGACAAAAGACGAGTTTGTGCAAAATTTCAGTACGATCTTCTCATTATTGAAGACTGGAAGCTGATCTTACAACAGACAGACAGACAGACGGACATCGTTATATCGTCTTAGAATTTCTCCCTGATCAAGAATATATATACATTATATAGTCGGAAATCGATATTTCGATGTGTTACAAACGGAATGACAAACTTATTATACCCCCGTCACCATTCTATGGTGGTGGGTATAAAAATATTGTATACATACCTATGCATAAATAAAATTTTCTACACATGAGATTATATGAATATTTTTTTTAAAGTTGAAATCTCAAAGTGTGGAGCCTAATTTAGTTCAATTTTCGCACGAGCTAGTTTATTTTTGCTATAAAATAGTTTACTTTTTTCTGTATAGCATATCTTAGTTAGTTTAAATGTTATTCAATTTTCAATTCCTATTTTTAATTGCACAAGACTACACTATTTAATGTCCTTGCGCCAAAAATTACAAATTACAATTACGTTTTAAATAGGAAGAAATCTTCTTAACTACCTTTCCAGCGATACGCTCACACTTGTAACTTTGCTTAGAAGAATCTCCACAAAACAATTTTCCACAAAAAAAATCAAAAACCCTGGCAGGGAAGGTAAATTTTCCGAAGCGTATCTCTATATATGAGGACCAGAGAATGAGGCCGGCCCATTTTTGATGGCTAAGACGAAAAATGTGTCGGCGGCGGATAATTATCCATTATACGATAAAATACATGGCCATGATGGAATATATAACTTTCTATGATAGTTATATTTAAAAACGCTGTAATTGCTCAAAACGAATTGCTCAATTAAGCAAATCAGAAAAGAACTCTTTTCAGATTCAAACACGAAATTATTTGTACTAAAATTATAATATCAATCACAAAATTGATTAGAAATAACAAATACACTTCATTAAAAAATTACATAATTTCACGTATTTTTCAAGCTATTAAATTATTATTTGATTCAATTAACATAATTAATTTTTTAATTGTGGCGACCAATTATTTATCGCGTTATTTCTATTTACTTATAAGTATTTCACCATTAGATGAAATAATTTTCATCTAATGCATTTTCCGTTTATATTTGTAGTATGATTTTTCTTTGTAAGTATAATTACTTCTGAACAAAACTTCAAGTATAATTTTAATTTGAAATAGCTTTTTATTGAATTACAATGTTGATTGCGATAATTAATATTTCAATTAAAAACGTTAAAAAAAATAAATATTGTTTACGTTTTTGCTCTCCTCATTGTGTGTACCTAAATCGAATTTTGCTAATTCCAAAGAAATGATCTTTCAAACCAAATTTGTGAACATTTTAGAATGTTTAAATCACCAATAAGTTCTACGCTACTAAATAATCCATGTTTGTTCCTTACTACGCCTATTACGAACTTCAAACCGTGTCCCTTGGATACACTAAAAAAAGTGAACTCTCTATTTCACTAAAACCAATTTAACTTTATTTTAGTTCATGGAATTATTATGTTTGGAGAAAGTTTACTTTACTCTAGTAATTTTTTGCGTATGAAGCTTCAAGATTAACTAAATTCGTGTCTTCCACAAAATGGTTCAGTATTTCTTTAAATTTGCAAATTTTACTACAAATTCGTTCGTCATGAACTTCGCTAAAGACATTCTTGCAATTTTGAACTCCACTTTTTTCCTTCAAGCTTTAAAAATTTTTCTTTAACAAAAAACTTAATTATGTCAAATAATAATTTCTTGAATTTGTCGAAAAAAATACACTTTACTTATTTTAATGACATCACGCCGATGCCAGCGTAATACGACTTTATGTTAAAAATTTTTCTAAAAATATTCAAAATTTTCATAAGTTAAACCGAAAGATTATTTCTTCCTGGTGGTTCACTTTATTTTTCAGTGTATAGAATTTTTGCATTTTAAGGAATTTGTTTATATTATTTTTGCTAACGAAAATAAACTATATCAATTACAGTCTTCATAGGCTTCGATACAATCACATCATGTGATGCCAGAGTGTGATCCAACTTACAACCATCCATCGTAACACGTGGCCTCTAAAGTAGAGGGTCATAAAATCGTAATCATATGTGATTAAAAATTTATAATCTGTGGCATTCTTAATGAAGAGATTTTTCACTCTAGAACACACAATTGCATGTACAGACTGTTGTCGTTCACGCATTTATCCATTTGATGATTTGATCGGTCTACCACGATCATAAACAAAATCGCTTTGCGGACAGCGTTGAAGCATTCCGCGGTCCATATTGTCCACATCGTCTTTCTATAGGGATAATTAATGCCTTTGGTTGTATATAATCTATGCATCAAAAAATTTATGACTTTTTAAGTGGCACTATTTAATTTTTCCCCCAAATTCAAATGAAAATTTTGCTAAACTACATCATTTTCCATTATGACTTTAGAATTCCACCGAATCCATTGGCAAGAAATTATTGTGGGTAATACCCGCATCATACAGATATTCCCACAGTAGAAAGTGAGCTGGTTGATAACAAGGTCCAGAGCGTAATTCACATTTCGAATGTGGGTGATGATGTCCAATTAAATTGAAATTAAATGCGTTCATTGGATTGAAATTTATAAAGTGTCAATGATTGAGATTTGGCTTGTGACTGCGGACGTGCGAAGTGTTTGATAAAGATCTAGCATAACACTTCTATTCGCCTACATATTGGAATCAGACTCACGACTAAGCAATGGTGGATGAAGGCAAGCGATAGATGCTGAGTGCGGAAAAGAAACGAAATTTCAATTAAATATTGTTGTCGATTTGCGAACAATAGAACAACTGCGCATCACACAATCACAATACACGGCAAACTAGTACGTCTAAAATGTACCAAAATTCAAATGCCCATAGCCACATACTTCATAAGACACTGAAGTAAAGATTTCATATCCTTAAAATACGATTTTTTTTTTGCTTGGCCAAACGTCGATAAAATTTACAATGAAAGTGTTGTGCTTAGAGTTAGGTGAATCGATTTGAAATGGGTGGGGTGAGTGCAGCAAATGTGGTATAGGCTGGTGATCGATGGGAGTGGCATTTGTCCCATACTATTAGCACAAACAAGGGTCAGATGAAGGCATTCAATTGAAAGATATCTGTGGGATTTTGTGGTGATATTTTATAAACAACGCAAAACGTTTATTAAAGTCCCAAATCCCATTTAATATTCATTTAAGTTGCTAACAAATAATCCAAATATTTGAACAATTAATTTAGGTGTGAACACCATCGAAATTAAAAAACAATAAAAAATGTGCCCAAATGATGTGAAGGCGAAATGAGGGAAAAACGAGTTAAGAGAGAGAGAGAGAGAGAAGCAAATACAACACAACAAAGAGACAGACACCGGCTGGATGGCTCTCTCTCGACATTTACATATATGAGCGTTTGGGGACAAACGGAGGCTATGCGTCACTACAGGTGTCATCGCTCGCAGTCGCATCGGCAATCAATAAAATTCATTCAAACGCGAGAGCGAAAAACTTTCATTGGGACGCGGCACTAGAGTCATAGGTAAAGCATAATTTTGTTCAGAATCAACAAGAAGACAAGCCCGTATTTTTAACAGTTCAATTTTGGATAACTTCAAATCTATTCCACGGCAAAGTGTTATTGTCGATTGTTTGTTCCCGTTTCCCTAACCCTATCCACACATCCGGCAATGCAGCTTATGCTTTTTGTTTACGATCCGATCTAAAATGTGAACATTAAGACGAATGTTGATTTATGTAACATACGTACCCAGGTAAACTC
>PGFW01016492.1:26846-39538 GCA_003123925.1 Haematobia irritans | reverse complement strand
ACAAGTGAAAGATTAAACTCCGCCGACAATTCCATCCGTTGAAGGTTAAATATTTTTTCTTTCCATCACTCTCTGCCCGTATTCGGCATGTTTTAAGGTCGAGGAGCACTACCCGCCAGGGGAGTATTAAACAAGTAGCATAGGTTGGATGGCGATATTTCCATCCGATGAAGGTTAAATATTTTTTTCTTTTTCGTCTCAAACCCATGATCTTTTGGGAACGTTAGCCATTGCAGTCCTAAGGTCCTAGCGATGGCAATTAGAAGAGCCGCAGGAATCATGAGCGAATACGAGCAGAGAATGTTGGTGTATGGCGCAAACTGTTTTAAGGCGGGTATCAAACAAGCTGAGTGCTTTGGGAGGGTGACATTTCTATCCGATGGAGGTTAAATATTTCTTCTGGGATTCGGAAAACACATGATCCTTTGGGAATGTTAACCATTGTAATCTGAATGTTAACTATTGAAGTCCTAAGGTCCTAGGGACGGCAGTTAGAAGAGTCGCAGGGATCATGAGCGGATACCTAGAGTTGATGACAAATTTATGTCAAATACGAACAGAGAATGTTGTATGTAGGGAATTTTTTAAGGCGGAGCACTAACCAAATCAGGACCCTGATTTTACAAGTTATAAGTCCATCAGAGATGATTCGGGATATGGCTAAGCTGAAAAAAGCGACTGGAAACAAATGGAGGAATTCGATTTTTTGGAATAAAGCCGATTACTGTCATAGACCGGGAAATCTAGAGACTCTTTACAATCTATATATTCAATACAATTTGGAGATAATTCTTTCGTATTCCCCATTACACTCACCTGAGAATCTTGATGCAAATATCTCTTCACCAGACCATTGAACTCCATCAGACGAAAATCTTTACGTAAATCATCTTTGGGTTTGACCATAACATTATACGTTTTACCATCACTACATTCAATGGTTATCTTTTTGGGTTTAGCAGCCGAACGAAGGACCACAACTTCTTCACTAATGCCACATATAAAAACACCAGAGGGAAATGGATATCTGGGTAATGAAGGATTGGCTGTCACATCGGGCGCTGAAGTGGTTGTATTTGCAGATTCTGTCATTGTCGAGGCAATGGGACATGAAGCCTGCATGTATTTCTCAAAAGGTAACATGATCTGGGAAAACTCGGGATCATTTAGTAATTGAGGAAGTTGTCGAACCAAAGAACTCAATTGATAGGTACGATCAAAGGGTATATCCTTATTGGTCAATTCTATGAGCCGCTCTGCTAGAATATTAAAATCTTTGAGTAATTTTTGAAAGCCAGGTTTATTAAGCCGTGCATCGGTGAATATTAAACGAGAACGTTTTATACCTGATTACTGTGGCATGATTTGAAAATAGGCAATAACATCCACAAAGACTGATGGGGGAAATGTTCCAAGAGTTTAATGACAATATTACACAGGTTCTTAAAGACATCGGGCGAGGGATGACATATACGGCTAAGTAATTGCGAAAAGGCTGTATAGAAAATTGAGGTAGGTAACATGGTAACACAATTACCAATCATGTCATTCATTTTCTTGGCCAAACTCTGGAATAAAACCATTTTGGCATTATGCAAGGAGGACCCAGACCCCGAGGCTGAGGTTTGATGGTCTGAAGCCATACTAGAAGCCAATTGTGAGGTAAAATCCAACCATATACTAAGTATACGGGGTAAAGATTGATAGACATTGGAATGACCATATTTCAGCGACTTGGCATAGAAAAGCATAATATCGAGTAGGAGGCTACAACCATTGTCACTTTCTTTTTGTTCGGCGGTATAGGATTCATAGATCTTCTCCATATATTGGGCATAGTGTAATAGACATTTTTCCGAGGTTCGATTTGCGGCCACCGCTTCACGAAAATATTTCAAATTTAATTCGGAGCATATATTCATCGATTCGGCATTGAAAGTGGCTTGTAGGAATTTCGCTTCGGCATAGATTAAACGTTTTGATGGTTCCATACGTTTGATATCTCCATTACATGTGACCTCTAGGGCGTTAATATTATCCTGGAGTAGTTTAAAACAATTGGTCTGATCACCTTTTTGCCACAGAAGTTTAGCCTTTTCTAAGAAGAGAGTGGCTGGTTTATATGGTTCCACTTTCATAATGGAGATCTCCGCCTGTTGCAGACAACCCGATTCACGATTCATGCGTATGCTATGTAACCATAATTTGACGATTTCATCATTGATAAGTGAGTTAATGGAAGTCAAGAGATTGGGATGTGAAGTTGAGATGCTGGAGGTTGTCGCGAGATTTTCCTTTTGTTTTAGAATACGTTGAGTTTCCAAAAGTAAGTTACGTCTAAAACATATAACTGGCTCCAAAACTCTAGCCGTGGGTTCCAAAATCAATAATCGGGCATCCCAATTAGAGAAAAATTCCTGTAACTTTTTCATACAATTATCAGGGAGAGAATTTCCATTCGCGTCTCCACCTCCTCCATCTTCGTTCACCATATATCCATGCAGCTGATGTATTAAGAATTTATTTTTTTCCAACTCATTTAATAAATGCAATCTGGTAGCCTCATCATAAGCATGGATATACGAATTACCTGTGACACCTGAGCATGATCTCATACTGGCTACTATGTGAGAACGTATGATGTCCAATTGCTCCATAAAATGTTTGCAATTCACTCCATCGTAATCTTGACCCCTGGGCGTTTGGCGAAAGTGTAGAAATGCTTCGGCACATTGAATATTCCAATTATTGGTCTTACCCCTCACTGTGGGATCTTCTAGTAGCTCTTCCAGCTCATCATATCTAGCCAAACGCCATAGGATCTCCGTTTTACATTCCTTAAAGCAATCATCATTATATTGATCGGCCAATTTCTCCCACAGACCATTGGTTATGAGTAAAGCCGTCTCTGGGGTATCCATGCGTAGATAACTTTGTATGATACCATTAACATCGCTATGATTGATTTGGGCCTCATTCTTTAACAACAGCTGTTGATAGCAATTGATTGTTTCCTGGGGACGATCGACCAAGCGATTTACCAAAATCTCTTCCTCCAAAGACAAGTCTGTGTCTTTAACAAAAACCGCACCCTCAACCGAATCGGAATCCATTAATTTTCCATGAATTTCTATGAGATACGACAACTGCTCTTGCAATCTTTCGCGAGGGTTCTCTTCTATATATTCCTCCAAATACAATAAAGCTCGAGCATATTCTCCTGAGTTATAATTCGCCTTGGATATCAGAGATTTATTGAATTTATTCACAAATTCTTCGATGGTCTTGTATTTATTATCCTCTTGGCGTATTTTACCATTGACCATATTCTGTTTTTGCCATTCTTTAATCCATCTTTGGAGGAAATCTATTTGCTCCGAACATAATTTCGAGCAGGTTTGTGTTACCGTTTCCAAAGCTTCAAATTGATGCTCGGAACCCATACTAACGCCACCACCACCATTGGCAGTGGAGTTCTGCAGGCCTCCTCCTTTATCCTGGCTATTTAATTTATCTGCCGAATATTTTGAAGATTTAAATTCTTTGAAGCCTCCCACATCCACCCTTCCTTGTAAACTCGAATCACGATTACAAAAATTAAATACAGCCATAAATTCTTCATAGATTTCCAAGGCCTTGTCCCTATCACATTCCTGCAGGACATGTAATAGCAAATAGGGAAAGAATATCGATAACATTTTACTATCCCTCTTCATGCTAGGCTTATACGAGTTCAATAGTCGACGCGTCTCATCCGTCTGCACCCATTCGATTAGGCGACAAGACCAAGCAAAAGACCATTCCTCATAGGAACGACACAAACTGCTATTGAACAAGGGATGCTCTGTGATTTTCTTATCCCTGCGAGATCCTGTATAGCAGGAGGTCAATAGAGGTTCCATTATCTGTTGCATACGCAATGGCAAAGCATCCCATACATTTGTATAAGAGCTTTTTTCCCTCCCTTGGGGAAATACCAAAAACTGCCAAAGTCTCTTGTATGGCCAACGAAAAATTATCCACATATTTGGAATCCTTTTGAAATTGATAGGAGCGACATAGTTCCGTCAAAGCCATTATGGCAAAATCGTCTGTATGCATACTCAACGAAATCTCGGTGGTATCCATAAAGGAAAAATTCGCAGACATATAGCTGGGATCAATGGCTCCCAACTCACCCAAACATTTAGCCGAAGCCAAATGAATATTACGATCCTCATGGCGACATCCTTTAATCACCTCATCCACTATACGTTCAATTAAAGGATTCAGCGGTATGGTATCCAAAATCATATGATTGATATCCTTACGATATTTTCCTATAAAGATGCCCAAATAATTCAGACCATATATCCTCACTTGACTGTTCTCGTTGCATATTTGTTGGTATAGGAAATTTAATTTTTCCGGTATATCATCTCGTTCCAAATTCATGAGTTCCATTTGTCGGGCCACCAATTGGCGTATGGGTGCTTTAACTTTTTCCATATCCTTTAGGAAATACAAATCGGATATATGTGCTCCCAATAGGCTGCTACTTTTCATTATCAAAAATTCATAGATCTCATTGATTTCCTCTGCATTGCTATCGACTAGAGGCTGCAGTGAGGCCACAATTCGACTCAATGAGGCTCCCAATTCCTCGATGTTTACCGTATGCAAGAAAATATTCCATATCTTAAGGCAAATATTTTGTAGATTACGATCATCCAAGGTCAGCACAAAACTAAGCATGGCTATGATTTTAAAACGAAATTGTGTTACATTGTTGGGTCCAATTAAACGCATAATTTGACCCAAACTGTATAGCGTCTCCTCCTTAAGGGGTTTCTCGAAATACGGTTCGGAAAGGCAGGTTTGAAAATATGTGATGACACCCAAAAAACGATCTGCTATAAAATTGCAAAACTCATGGGTTGGGCTTTTGAAGGATTTCGACGATGATGATGATGTAGTGGCGACAGTCCCCATGCCTCCTCCTCCTACTTCATTGGGTAAAAGGCATGTAAATGCTTGCATAACAAATGTGGGGCTTCGATTGAAATAGACCAGAAATTCGGAGACAGTTTGCTGCAAAGAAACAAAATGAAAGTTTTTGGTTTGGTCCGTTGAAATGACAAAACATGCGATGAATTGAAATTTTGACAAAATTTCCCATAGAAATGAAATTTTGACAAAATTTCCTAAAGAAATTAAATTTTAACAACATTTCCTAAGGAAATGAAATTTTGAGAAAATTTTTCTATCGAAATAAAATTTTATTGACATTTTTTTATAGAAATAAAATGTTCAAATTTTCTATAGAAATGAAATTTTTACAAAATTTCCTATAGAAATGAAAATGACAAAATTTTCTAAAGAAAAAAAAATTCACAAAATTTTCTGTAGACAAAAAAATTGAGAAAATTTTCTATAGAAATAAAATTTTGACAAAATTTCCTATAGAAATAAAATTTTGACAAATTTTCTATAGAAATAAAATTGTTGACAAAATTTCCTATAGAAATAAAATTTTGACAAAAATTCCTAAAGAAATGAAATTTTGACAAAATTTTCTATAGAAATAAAATTTTGTTGTTTGTTTTTTTATTTCAGCTTAAAACCATACATTGACTAAACTACAAGAGTAGCTTAACCAACAGAGGAAAAGAATGTTTGTCAAATTTATTTGGGCAAAGCCCTATAGACTGCAAGATGGTTGGATGGACGCACGTTTCGGAATTACCACATTCCTCATCAGCATCCTCTACTTGCAGCAAAACTATCAACCAATTATCAGAATAAATTCAGGCAGTTTATTAAACCCAACAAAAACCACACTTGAACCCTCCGAAAAAAGGTTTTACATTGATAGCCGGCTTATGCCGAAATAAATTCGAAACAAACATATCTCTTTTCCTATGCCACTGTCAAATCATCGATTTGAATTCACATGGCTGGGTTTATTTTGAGCGTGCATCCTCTTCTTTTTCCATTTGTTTTGTTTTGTTATTGTTGGTTTTGTTCTTTAAGCATTGTTGTTTTTTTTTTATTTCAGCTTAAAACCATACATTGACTAAACTACAAGAGTAGCTTAACCAACAGAGGAAAAGAATGTTTGTCAAATTTATTTGGGCAAAGCCCTATAGACTGCAAGATGGTTGGATGGACGCACGTTTCGGAATTACCACATTCCTCATCAGCATCCTCTACTTGCAGCAAAACTATCAACCAATTATCAGAATAAATTCAGGCAGTTTATTAAACCCAACAAAAACCACACTTGAACCCTCCGAAAAAAGGTTTTACATTGATAGCCGGCTTATGCCGAAATAAATTCGAAACAAACATATCTCTTTTCCTATGCCACTGTCAAATCATCGATTTGAATTCACATGGCTGGGTTTATTTTGAGCGTGCCTCCTCTTCTTTTTCCATTTGTTTTGTTTTGTTATTGTTGGTTTTGTTCTTTAAGCATTGTTGTTGTTTTTTTATTTCAGCTTAAAACCATACATTGACTAAACTACAAGAGTAGCTTAACCAACAGAGGTTGTAGTTTAGTCAATGTATGGTTTTAAGCTGAAATAAAAAACAACAACAATGCTTAAAGAACAAAACCAACAATAACAAAACAAAACAAATGGAAAAAGAAGAGGAGGCACGCTCAAATAACCCAGCCATGTGAATTCAAATCGATGATTTGACAGTGGCATAGGAAAAGAGATATGTTTGTTTCGAATTTATTTCGGCATAAGCCGGCTATCAATGTAAAACCTTTTTTCGGAGGGTTCAAGTGTGGTTTTTGTTGGGTTTAATAAACTGCCTGAATTTATTCTGATAATTGGTTGATAGTTTTGCTGCAAGTTAGAGGATGCTGATGAGGAATGTGGTAATTCCGAAACGTGCGTCCATCCAACCATTCTTGCAGTCTATAGGCTTTGCCCATATAATTTTGACAAACATTCTTTTCCTCTGTTGGTTTAAGCTACTCTTGTAGTTTAGTCAATGTATGGTTTTAAGCTGAAATAAAAAACAACAACAATGCTTAAAGAACAAAACCAAACAATAACAAACAAAATAAATGGAAAAAAGAGGAGGCACGCTCAAAATAAACCCAGCCATGTGAATTTTCAAATCGATGATTTGACTAGTGCATAAGGAAAAAGAGATATGTTGTTTTTCGAATTATATTTCGGCATTAAGCCGGCTTATCAAATCGTAAAACCTTTTTTCGGAGGGTTCAAGTTGTGTTTTTGTGGGTTAATAAACTGCGCTGAATTTATATTCTGATAATTGGTTGAAAGGTTTTGCTGCAAGTAAGAGGATGCTGATGAGGAATGTGGTAATTCTCGAAACGTGCTCCATCCACATCTATGCAGTCTATTCAGGGCTTTGCCCAAATAATTTTGACAACATTCTCTTTCCTCTGGTTGCGTTAAGCTACTCTTGTAGTTTAGTCAATGTACTGGTTTTAAGCTCGAAATAAAAAGACAAATCTTACCAAGAAGCAAAACCAACAATACAAAACAAAAGAAATAATAATATTTGTTGAAATTTTTCTATAGAAATAAAAATTTGACAAAATTTTCCATTATAGAAATAAAAATTTTGACAAAATTTTCTATTGAAATGAAATTTGGATAAAATTTCCTATTAGAAATAAAATATTGGACAAAATTTCTATAAAAATCAATTTTTGACAAAAATTCCTATAGAAATGAAATAATTTTGACAGAATTTCCTATAGAAATGAAGTTTGGATAAAATTTCTTATAGAAATAAAATTTTGTTGAAATTTTCTATAGAAATAAAATGTTGTTGAAATTTTCTATAGAAATAAAATTTTGTTGAAATATTCTATAGAAATAAAATTTTGTTGAAATTTTCTATAGAAATAAAATTTTGACAAAATTTCCTATAGAAATAAAATTTTGACAAAATTTTCTATAGAAATGAAATTTTGACAAAATTTCCCATAAAAATGAAGTTTTGACAGAATTTCCTATAGAAATGAAGTTTGGATACAATTTCTTATAGAAATAAAATTTTGCTGAAATTTTCTATAGAAATAAAATTTTGTTGAAATTTTCTATAGAAATAAAATTTTGTTGAAATTTTCTATAGAAATAAATTTTGTTGAAATTTCTATAGAAATAAAATTTTTGTTGAAATTTCTATAGAAATAAATTTTGAAAAATTCCTTATAGAAATAAAATTTGAAAATTTTCTTATGAAATAGAAATTTGGATAAAATTTCTATAGAATAAAATATTGACAAAATTTCCTATAGAAAATAAATTTTGAAAAATTCCTATAGAAATAAATTTTGACAAAATTTCCATAAAAATGAAGTTTTGACAGAAATTCTATAGAAATTGAAGTTTGGATAAATTTTTTATAGAAATAAAATTTTGCAAATTTCTATAGAAAAAATTTTTGAAAATTTTCTATAGAAATAAAATGTTTGACAAAATTTTCTATAGAAATAAATGTTGACAAAATTTTCTATAGAAAAAATAATCGATTAAATATTAAAATGTTTTGAAATTTTCTATAGAAATAAAATTTTGACAAAATTTCCTATAGAAATACAATTTTGACAAAATTTCCTATAGAAATAAAATTGTGACAAAATTTTTTCATGAAATGAAATTTGGATAAAATTTCTATAGAAATAAAATATTGACAAAATTTCCTATAAAAATCAATTTTGACAAAAATTCCTATAGAAATGAAATTTTGACAGAATTTCCTATAGAAATGAAGTTTGGATAAAATTTCTTATAGAAATAAAATTTGCTGAAATTTTCTATAGAAATAAAATTTTGTTGAAATTTTCTATAGAAATAAAATGTTGTTGAAATATTCTATAGAAATAAAATTTTGTTGAAATTTTCTATAGAAAAAAATTTTGTTGAAATTTTCTATAGAAATAAAATGTTGTTGAAATTTTCTATAGAAATAAAATTTTGTTGAAATATTCTATAGAAATAAAATTTTGTTGAAATTTTCTATAGAAATAAAATTTTGACAAAATTTCCTATAGAAATAAAATTTTGACAAAATTTTCTATAGAAATGAAATTTTGACAAAATTTCCCATAAAAATGAAGTTTTGACAGAATTTCCTATAGAAATGAAGTTTGGATACAATTTCTTATAGGAAATAAAAGTGTTTGCTTGAAATTTTCTATGAAATAATAAATTGTTGTTGAAGATATTCTATAGAAAAAATCTTTTGAAATTTTTGTTAAAATCTTGTTTATTTTCTACTAGAAATAAAATATTTGTTTGAAATTTTCTATAGAAATAAATGGTTGTTGACAAAATTTCTATAGAAATAAAATTTTTGACTTGAAAATTATTCTATAGAAATATCAAATTTTGGAAAATTTTCCTATAGAAATTAAAATATTGAACAAAATTTTCCTGATAGAAATAAATTTTGACAAAAATTTCACTATAGAAATAAATGTTTAGAAAAATTGTCCCATCATTAAATAATGAAGTATTTTGACAGGAATTTCTATAGAAATGAATTTGGATTAATATTTCTTATAGAAATAAAATTTTGCTTAGGAAACATTTCCTATAGAAATGAAATTTTTGACAAAATTTTTCTATAGAAATAAAATGCTGAATACAAATTTTATTTTCTATAGAAATAAAATTTGGTTGCAAATTTTTCGTATAGAAATAAAATTTTGTTAAATACATTAGTTTAGAAATCTTTCTATAGGAAATCAAAAATTTTTTTGACAAAAGTTCTCCTATAGAAATACAATTTTTGACAAAAATTCCTTATAGAATATTTAAAATTGTGGACATAATTTTTCTATTAGAAATGAAATGATTAAAAATTCTAAGAAATAAAAATATTACAAAATTCCTATAAAAAATTCATTTTAGAAAATTTATCCGTTAAATGACAAGACAATTCCTATAGAATAAGTCGAAAAATTGACAGAAATAATTGCTAGAATAATCTTAGAAAAATAAATCTGTATAGAAATAATTTTAATATAAACATTAAGATATATAAAATGATAAAATTTGCTTTAAATATTTGCGATATTTAGAAATAAAATTTTGTTTTGAAATTTTCTATAGAAAAAATATTTTGTTGAAATTTCTATAGAATAAAATGTTTGTTGAAATTTTCTATAGAAATAAAATTTTGTGAAAATATTCTCTATAGAAATAAATTTTGTTGAAATTTTCTATAGAAATAAAATTTTGACAAAATTTCCTATAGAAATAAAATTTTTGAAAAATGTTTCTATTAGAAATAGAAAATTTTTTTGACAAAAATTTCACAATAAAAATGAGGTTATTTGACAGAAATTTCCTATTAAGAAATGAAGTTTGGATAAAAATATTACTTATAGAAATAAACATTTCTGCATGAACATGTTTCGTATAGAAAGATAAAAATATTATGTTGAAATTTCATATAGAAATAAAAGTTTCATTGTTATAGAAAAATCTTGTAATTTCTATAGAAATAAAAATTGTTGACATTTTATACTTTATGAAATGTTAATTCATGCAAATTAGGAAAGATAAAATTTTGACAAATTTCTATAGACAAAATGAAACCTTAAAATCAATCATTGACAAATTTGTCGTATAGAAATGAAATTTTTGACAAAATTTCCAGTAAAAATGAAATTTTGACAGAATTTCCTATAGAAATGAAGTTTGGATAAAATTTTTTAAAATTAAATTGAAAATAAATAAAATTTGTTATCTATGAAAATTGAATTTCTATAAAATTTTCAATAGAAATAACAATGTTTGTTGAAATTTTCTATAGAAATAAAATTTTGAAAATTTTCCATAAATCATGAAATTTTTTGCAAAAATTCTCCTTTAGAATAAAAAATTTTCTGATAAATCTATGAAAAATTTGTGCACATTTTGGGATTATTCGATTGGCCTGATGGTCATGGACTAATGCTGGTGTTCTTGTTTTTCATTCACTTTTTATTTGAAATGTTGCTGTTCTCGGATATTCCGTACCACGACCATCGATGATTCATTCTTTGCAAGCCAGATATATATATCTTTGACAAAGTTTATGGACTTTCTCGCTTTACAAAAGCTCATTGTTCTTATACTAAATATCTAAAAATTTTGTTTGTGAAATTTTCTATTAGAAATAAAATTTTGTTGAAATTTTCTATAGAAATGAAATTTTGAGAAGGATAAGAAAATTTTTGCCCAAATCGGTTCAAATTTAAATAGCGTATATTATAGTCGATTTTAGATATTCCTTCCTTGTTTGTTTTTTGTTGTCTATGAAACAATGTAAATTCAATAGCTTACCTTAACATCGGTATTCATTAACTTGCTAAGACTAGATCCAGTACATTTGCCAATCAATTCAATGCAGCGATTGCCTATGTGAGGCTCTTCCGTCAAATAGATATGGGTATAGATGCGTAAAAAGGAAACAATGAACAGGTTATTAACAGGTTTGCGGGTAATCTTTGAGATGCTTATCAATAGACCCTTGCAACGAGGTTCCTTGACACAATAGGGTAAAATCATGGTAACCAAAAGGCGATAATATTTACAAATAAATTCCTGGACACAAGAAAAGCCCAACATTTTCGTAAACTATAAAAGAAAAACGAAGAAATTAATAAAGATAAATAAATAAGTATATCCCATTACTAACCGCTTTCAGGGATCTGGTCATACGAACTCCTCTTGTTATATAAACATAGATCATTAGACGTACTATCAAATTTAAGGCATCTCTTTTATACCAATTCCATAATTGTATGGGTTGTTTACGATAATTGCTACACATTTCCGTGGCACATAGAATGGCCTCATGAACCACTTGTGACTCTGGATGTATTAGATAGAAGAAAAGCATTTTGAAAAAATGATATAACCAAAGTTCCGATAGTAAATGACTTTCACTGCAGCTGGTAATAATCTCAAGTATTGTTTGTTGATGTTGGCAACGATTGTTGATCGAGGAGGGGGAGGAGGAAGTGTTGGCTGCTGCTGCATTATTGGAAGGCTTTAAGGATTCTATAACCTGCTGCAGAAGACGTGATGAAAAATCTTTTAGAAATTCTTCTTCATTATCCTGAATAGATTTTCTTATTATGGGTCTTAGGGTGGGTATGTTTAGACCAGATTTTATAGCTTCTGGGGAAAATAAAGAATCCAATATACGATTGCTGCCCAAGACTTGATGACAAAAATCCATGTGATTGGTCATAAATTCCAAATGAGGATTTATAAAAAGTTGTTGACCTAAAAAGTTTTTCAATTTTGTAGGTAAATTTTGCGAGGGTTTTAAGCGATTGGAGGACTGGGATTTCCCACGAGGAAGATGATAAGCAACGACTGCTTTACTTTGTTCATAGAACTCTTTCTGTTTTCTGCGGCATAGAGATTTTATAAAAAATTTGGGCAATATATTTCTGATTTTGTAATATAAGGAAACGCGTGCTTTGTTATACGTTTAGGATCTCGTAAATAAGAACTTACTACTATGGCAGAATTTGCCGGCGGGCCATTAAAACAAGCCAAAGTTTTTAGAAGGGGTAAAAACAGATTTTGATCTTTATCTAGCTTTAGAAAATCTTGGACTATGGTCTCCATACTCAACCAATTATTGACCACATAATGGGGAATATTTGCCATAAATTTTTCTCTTAGATATTGATGATTTTCGTTAAGGCCGCATCG
>PGFW01016483.1:41463-52158 GCA_003123925.1 Haematobia irritans | reverse complement strand
ATATTTTACAATTTAAAAAAAAAAAATAATTTAATATTTTTAATTGTGGTCGATTGTAAAAAATTTCAATAAATTTATTTTATATATATTTTTTTTAGGAGAGACAATATAGTGATTATATTTTAAGGTACAATTCAAAAACTTATTTAGAATTTCCAATAGCAATTATAATGTGTAGATTTAAAAATTTAAATAAAATTTTATTTTTAAAATTTTTAAGAAGAAAGTAAGAAGTTAAATTAATTAAGGTATATTTTAATTTATTTTAATTACGTATAAATAAATGTATATTGAATTAAAATTTAAATTAAATTCGTTTTTTTAAGAAGAGAGCAAAGAGGAAATTAAATGTACGTAATAATCAATTTTAATTAAATTAAATATAATTATTTTATATATTTTGCTTTAGCATGAGTTCACTTTTTGTTTATATAAAGAAATAATAAAAAAAATATTTCTTTTGCAAAATATTCTTATCACAATATTTGGGGAAATTTTAGTTTTTCTCCAAAAAATATTTATGCCATATTTTTTTTTGTTGGTCGTTTTATTTTTGCCATTGATGTTTTTCCTTGATTATGTTTTTTCATTTTTGCTGCTTTGTTACGCTGTTAAGAGCAATTATCGCCTAGCCTTCGAAGTAAAATAATTACAATAAACAGTTTTTTTTTGTTTTGCGTTTTGTTAAATAAACTTTCTGTTCTGTGTAAATTCGGATGTTGTATTGCTTTGCGTGTGTTGGGCTTTTGAAGGGCCCATAAGTTGAAACAACAAAGAACCTCAATAATACTTGACTAGTCAAGAAAATGATTGAACGAAGAATAGCATCAATCTGTCAAATTACAACAGTTTTTGGCAGCCGCATACAAAAAAAAATTGGAAAAATACCAAGAATTGCCTTATAGTGATTAAGTATGAATAAACACACAACACACACATTTGGTAAATTGATGGACACCTCAAAAGAAGAAGAAAAAAATATTTGGAATGCTGGCCTAAAAGTTTTTAAATTTTCATTGGAATTTTGTGGAAATTGCCAAGGTAAATAATAATGAATGGAATGTGTGAAATGCAAAAATTGTACTCTTTTAAATGATTTTATTTTTTCAAGACATTTTTGACCATAGTCTTCATAGAAACATGAGGCTTATTTGTTGTCAGGCTTAGACGAGATGAAAAAGCAGTGAACTCTCTACATTCCTCACAATATTATTCATGGATGGACAGACGGATATATAAAATGTGTTGATGTAGTTTCATTTTTAGTTGAATTTATTCCTGTGCCGCTTTTATAGTGAGCCAACAAGTAAAGTGCCAATATTTAGCATACACGCTTTGCACTTCTATTCCCAGCTTCAACCGAACACCAAAAAGGCTTTTCACATTTCGGCTCAACTTCAGGTTTTATTTTCTTTATAGCTTTCTCTAAATTTTAAAAAAGGAGGTTGTTTGAACTAAATGTATAGAGTTATGAAAGCACTTTTTGATGAGAGAGAGGAGAACTTCATCCACTGTGGTTTCACACAACCTGGACCTGAATAGTCTAACTACTCATAGTTCTATTCATGAACGACGTTCGCGCGTGGGAAATAACCAGAACAGCGGGACTAATGTCGCGGCGATAGCAGCAGACCTCCAGGACAACCATGGTTAAGAGTGCAGCCTGTACTAAGGCCTGCTGATAGCTCAACTAACTCAAGAGATTGGAGGCTACGAAGGTGTGAAATTACTGTGTTCGTCCTTGGTTGAAAGCGTCGTCCCGTGATCGAGAATTTTAATCTTTGTCTCCAATCAACGCATGGAATGTATTTCGACTTTTGGATTCTGGTAAGGTGGATGTGAGCCGTAACTATTCCAAAAAGATTCGCAAGTTCTAATGTTAACGAGTATCAAAAACGCCAAAGTATTCAATGGTTGGCTGTTGAATGCTGTAGCATTGTGTGTATTTCGGTGGCAAAATTTTGTAAGCTTTTCTCATTTTTTCTTTCGACACGCAATCATCAATACCCGAAAATTGAATAAGAATGTAAATGCATAGCCTAGAGTAGCGAGTGAAGGTCGATTTTCGCTTCTCTCTCTCTCCAGCTAAGAGACATGAGCACTTAAGGCATCGCAAAACCCCTCTCTGACGGCGGTTGACGAAATGTTTGTTTTCTGAATTACGGCGTATATGCCACGGACGCCAGTTCAAAACATTCGGTACATAGACTTGATAGAAGAGCGAGTCGAGAAAAAAAAGTGCAAAGTCATCTGTTT
Organism: Haematobia irritans; assembly: GCA_003123925.1. NCBI lineage: Eukaryota > Metazoa > Arthropoda > Insecta > Diptera > Muscidae > Haematobia > Haematobia irritans. The sequence goes on along the minus strand of PGFW01016483.1, from coordinate 49,902 downwards.
GACGTTTTATTGCCTGCCAGCATTGTGGTGGCGAGGGAAAATATATAGTGGAAGGTTATAACTTGTTGCACTTTACCACGCCAGCAGTTAGGAATACTGATTTACCCTAACCATGTTCCAAGCATCAAAATGTTACTGTTTTCACTGAAAATATGTAGCATGTTTGTCCTAAAACCATCGTTTCGACGGAATAAAGAATGTTTTTTTGCCACAAAGTATGCTACATGGTCGCTGTTGAAAAGAAGGTGCCTGTTGAAACATTGTTTGAAGGTGATTTCAAATATTCCTTCTCTCGGTATATTTGCAGACAGAGGCTACAAAACTCCAGCTGCCTAAAGTCTTATATATCAGTCAATGTCCATCTTCTTTAGAGGAATCGCAAAATCCTACTCTGCGACGTGCGCAGGAATGAAATGTTAGATTCTGAATTACGCATGCACGGGCGCCATAGTCATGCATTTTAAAAAAGTAGTACGATGGATTTGGGGAAAAGAAAGTCTTCAACGTCGAGTTGTTGTTACGCCGACAGTAATCAAAAAAGCTAAATCACTTCCAAGAGCTGTTGATGTGAAAGCATTTGGGTAATTTAAAGTGCGGAAGTTTAGTACCTGAACAAGTCTTTTTGAATTTGTTTTTTAACTCAATTACCAGTATCGTAACTGAGTAAAGAACAAACTTCCTTCTCTACTTCTAGTAATCAAGACACATTGAGGCAGGCTAAACCTCCGGAACTCTTTATGTAAGAGAATTTCTCGGGCTACACAATAATCTTGGAATAACTTTACATTCCTATTACAAAACGAACAGATGACCTTAAACCAATCCAGCTGGCTCTATCTGAGGCCTCTAAAAACGATTAGTCAAATGTCATGCTTCCTTATAGGGGCAATTACGCAAAACCCCCTCTCTGATGGCGGGGAACAAAATGTTGCGTTTTTTTAATTACGTAGAAGCTACGGGCGCCAGAAGCATATGAAATTGTTAGAAGACGAAGGCCTTTACATGAGGAAAAGCAAGGGGTGGGTATCTCTCATTTCACGCCTATTCTCAATCTATTCTACACTCAATTCGGAATTTGGAAATTGTATCTTATAAAACCGAATAAAAAATCTTATTATCCGGCATCTCTGGTGATCGGTTAATATATCATCATAGCTAGGCTGAAGGAAGCATTCATGAGCAAGCTGTAGCTGTTAAACCATGTCTAACTTCGAGTTGGACTACTGGCGAGAAATGAACCTACCACACGACTTCTAGGTTACCTTTAGATCTTTAAATTAAAAACTCAGTATAAAATCTGACTATATAATGAATTGAATATCGCACTTTTTTGCATTTTGAATAATGAAATACCGATACTTGTATAGATGTTTTCAGTAGTTTCATCATTTATCACAAATGTTAAGTTTTAATTCTTCCAAAAATTAACGCTAAATTAAATTTTGGGTTCAATACTAGTCCATTTATTGGTTCGCTTATTGCAATACATGTTGAGAGATCGAGGGTTTGCCTTTAGAAATCAATTCTTCTTGCAACATGGTAAATATTGTCAAGGTTTTTTTCGACTGTATAGTGGTAGAGAAATATGTTTAGCGGTTACAAGGATTTGACTGCGGAAATTGATTAACACAAAATTTGAGAGTTTTCGTTTGCATCAATAAGATGCCTTTTCGATACTTATCTTACTGTTTATAGTCTCCTATAAATAATTATTCATCTTTCCTTACCTACATTTTTGTTTGCACTTAAATTGAAAATTTTGAAGAATTGACTTTGTGCAAGTAAAAACTAAAGCTTTAGAAACAACAAAATTGAAAATCGCCAAACTGATGGGAGAATATCAAGCATTGGGAAGTTAGGCATCGATCTTTAGTAAGGGCAGCTCTTAGAATAATTGAGGTTATTCAGTAAGGACGAAGTCTAGTAAAGATACAATACGAAGGATTATAGTGGACCGAAACCAACGAACGCAAACTCATGAGCAAATCAAGGAGAAAATGGCGAAATGTCCCCAATCGGGAAGTGAATGTTGTCAAAATTTAGCTTGCCAAAGCAGAAGAGTTCATTACGAGAAACTGAAGAAATCAACGAGAGAAATGTTCTAGCTAAGTGTCATAGTTGAAATTCCCGCATGGCCAGCATTAAAGTAGAGCAATAGAACATGTAATAAGGCGATGTTCAAAACGACAGTTCTCGACAATAGGACGAAATACTTGATATATTATCTGTAACTATATGAAAACCTGGAAGACGGCGGAGTAGAGAGAGGTAAACCGGTGAACCGAGAGATACATGAAGGATCAGAAAAGAAGATCAAAATGAGTTCGAACGATGAGATTGGCACCGTATGGGGTTAAGTAACTTCGGGCAATAAGTAGAACCGAAAACGTTAGTAGGGATCTATCAAAACGGAGTCTCAAGAGATAGACGAAGAACTTGATGTTATCAGTGAGTACCGGAAAATCTTGGAAGTTGGCAGAGAAAATAGAGAATTAGCTGGTATACCGAGAAGTAATAACCTGAATTATCTTGATCCCCCAACACTGCATACCCCCACGAAATGCAAATGTGCACCCAGCCTAGCAGAAACAGAAAATCTCAGGAAAGAATCTGCAATAAGAGATCGTAAGGAGTGTTTGCACTATGGAGGTAAATAAAAGCTTCGGACATAAGCCAGACCAATAAAGAATATTAGTAGGGGTGTTCAACAACGTAAACTACGGCGGAATTTTGGCAATGATAACAAGATACCTTCTCTTGGTATACCGAGAAGGATATCTGAGGATCTGCAAAGCTGATCCCGCCAACACTTCAAACACCCCATGGCAATGCACATGCAAAGTCACGTCAAAATCCAGCAGAGAAAAATCCCAGGAAAGCTTATATAATAAGAGATCGAGCGAAGTGTTCGGTACCTTATGGATGTAAATAAAGATTCGAAGCATAAAGTAGAAAAAATAACATTTAGTAGAGATGTTCAAAACGCCAGCTCTCGGCCCCACGACTACTATGAACTACTTGAATGTCATATTGGTAACTACCGGAAAATTTGGAATATAACAGAAAAAACAGACGGAAGCCTGGTATACCGAGAAGGATAACGTGCAGGATCTTGCAGCTTATCTCCCGAACACTTCAGACCCCCAAGAACAAGAAAAAGTGTATCCAGCCCAGCAGAAACATCTCAGGGAAGAATTCTTAATAAGAGATAGAACGAAGTGTTGGCACCTATAGGGTAAGTAAAGCTTCGGACATAAGTAGACAAATATAGGCATCAAAGTTAGGGATGTTCAAAACGGAGTTCTCAGAGATAGATGAACTGACCTTGATGTCTATTGGTAGAACTACCGGTAACTTTGAAGGTGTCAGAGAAAGGGAGGAAGCCTGAGTATACGCAAGTAAAGGCATACATTGAATGACATTGCGGTTAAACATACCGCGAAAGGGAAAGCCTGGTATACGAGAAGGATAGCTTGAAGTCTTACCCCCAACACTTCAGACATTGAGAACGCAGCAAGAGGTACCACCCGCGCAGAAGAAACAATCTTAGGGAAAGAATCTCAAATAACAGCTGGAACGAAGTGTTTGGCACCTATGGGAGGTAAAAAAAGCTTTCGACATAAAGTTTTCAGGGTGCGAATGGGAAGTAAACCTAGGAGGGAAACCACGAACGACAAAAGGGCCAAGGAACTCTCCGAAGACATCGCTATATAAGCCCTGTGAGGCGCACCAGTTTTGCACAACGCTTTGAAAAGTTTTGAGAGATAAGATGAATCCAAAGGGAAGGCTGAGGGATGCAAGTTCAAACATTCGAAGGACTGAAGGCCAGTCGCCATTTCTCTAATTGATTTGAAAAGGGCTAGAAAAAGTAAACCCTCGTAAGACTATCATGTGGGCAGTAATGTTGAAGGATGTGATCTTCAATATATTGGAAAATAAATACTAGCGTCTAGGATTTATAATATAGGGGAAAAGGGGGTAGATTATTATGATATTACCTTCCGTAAGCCTATCACAGCAGAACTGAAGCATAGGTCTCATGGATTGCGTAACAATACTTAGTTCTAAGGATGATAATAAATAATCATGATTATTGTTCAACATGAAGGATAGTTTCGTATCTTACTTTTGTATTATTATAACTAAATTAAATTAAAATAATTGTAATACAATTTCTTGGCTGCGCAGCCTTATCACCGCAAAATCAAATCTTGAGTTTCATCGTTCATCAATCGTTTCTAAATGATTTTTATTGCATTATGTAATAGTAATTGAAAAAGCTATGTAATCGAATTATTATTTCTTGAAAACAAACATTATCAATTATTCTTTCACCATTTCAATTCCTGCATAGAATTTTCTGTGTTAATTTGCTTCTTTGGTAATCTCATAAGGAATTTAAGGAATTTTCACTCATTGTTTTGTCACACTTTCAATAATAAACTAAGAAACACAAATCCACTTCCATAACAATTTGTTTCGATATTACAAACTATTGAAGTTGTAGAGAACTTCTATAAAAAATGAATTACTTTTACGGTTTTTACTTTACCAATGCAATTGTAATACACTTTAAATCTTAATTGATATATAATGGTGTTTGCAAACATATTTAGGCCATCAAACACCAGCAACCAAACAAATGTTTATTTTTTTCCTTGTGTCCCGCACCCTCTCGTTAGCAGTAAATACCATATTGCCCGGGCCCCTTTCCCCTTTTTTTTGGTGTCATAAATAAAAGTTTCATCATTTGGAAATTGGAAAGTTTTGGGGCAGGGGGATGGAGTATGGAAATCAATTGAAAATATACCGATGGAATTGCTTTAGGAAAGTAAACACATTCTCCATGAATCGCTAGAAGCTCCTTTTTCGGTATACAATTGAATTAAAGTATTTTTCCACAGTCCCTAAAAATCAACAAACAAATGCAATACATAAAGCCCACTAAAATGAAAGCAAAAAAGTTATAACATTTGGGAAAAAAAACAAAAAGACCCTCTAGCAAAAAGTGAAGCTGACGACCAGCCATCATCATCTTCATCGTCATCATCATCATCAGCATTTGATAAAAAATTTAAAGAAAGAAACAAACAAGTTTTTTCTTTTTTTTGTGGTGGTTTTGTGTTTTTTTTTTTTTTTTTTTTTGCGGAAAAATTTTACTTAGAGTAGATAAAGGGAGGGTGGATTTTTGCTTTTTTGGAAAAACAACGCAAGAAAAAAACCAAAGACAAAATTTCTTAACCACCAAATTTTTTGTGTTTGTAAAGCACACAAAGTTGCTTGAGGTGAGTTCGATATGGCCTGAGAAAAACAAAGCGAAAAATAAAATTCAATTTTACTTAAATAAAACTTTGGATTGAAATGCAAATTTTTAAAATTTAAAACAAAAAAAAAAAAAAACAAAAAAGAGTCCCACGCGAAAAAAAAAATATTTAAAAAACTCAATGGCCTTTGCCCTGACCATGCCAAAGCCCTAAAATTCAATACAGGCCTACCAAAATACCCCACAAAAAAATAATTTCCTGCAATAAACAAAATATATAAAATAAATTTATTTGAATTTTTTAATAGACACATAATTATATGTAATTTAACAAATTAAGAATTACATAATTTAATTTTCTCTTGCTCTTCTAAAAAAAAATAATAATTTTTTTAAATTTTTAAATCGATACATTTATTTATACGTAATTAAAATAAATTAAATATACTTTAATTTAATTTACTCTTGCTCTTCTAAAAAAAATAAAAAAATTATTTATTTAAATTTTTAATTCTACACATATAATTGTATTGAATTTAAATAAATTGAATGTACCTTAAAGTAATTTACTATTGCTCTCCTAAAAAAAATATATAAATTAAATTTATTGAAATTTTTAATGGACACAATTAATTATATAAATTATAAATAAATTGAATTAGATATACATTAATTTAGTTTATTTAAATTTTTAATCGACATAATTAATTATATTTAATTTAAATAAATTGAATATACCTTTATTTAATTTACTCTTGCTCTTTAAAAAAAAATTAAAATAAATTTATTAATATTTTATAATCGACACAATTAAATTAAAATAAATTGAATTGGATATTCATTAATTAATTTTATTTAAAGTTTTAAATCGACACATTTTATTAGATTTAATTTAAATAAATTGTATATACTTTAATTTAATTTACACTTGCTCTTCTAAATATATATCAAATACATGTATATAAATTATTTAATCGACACAAGTAATTATATTAAATTTAAATAAATTGTATTGGATATACATTAAGTTAATTTAATTTAATTTAATTTCGTTTATTTAATTTAATTTAATTTTATTTTATTTTATTGTATTTTATTTTAATTTATTTAATTTAATTAAAATCATCTTACTAATCATATAATTTAAATTTAAGTAATTTTAGACTAAATTAATTTTATTTACTAATAATTTTAATTAATAATTTGCTAAATTTTTTTTTTCTAATTTTCCTTAGTTATATCGATTTTATATCGATTTTATATTTTTTTTTTTATTATAATTCACCTTCAAATTTATTGTGCGCCTCTTAAATCAAATTTTGTCTTTCAAAATTTCGCTACTTGGTTTGATGGTATTGTGGTTTTTCCTCCTCTTTGTTGATTTGGTTACATTCGTAGACCTCTTAAGCTAAACAGTCAATATTTATTTAAGCACTTGCCATGGAAAATGATGAATAAGTGCCCCTGTTCACAAAATCTTTTCACCATCGCACGCATCTCATTTTATTGTAACCAACAGAAAAATAAAAAATAAAACAACACAGTACTACACATTATTTTTCCATCATGCTGTGCTAACAAGGAGGCTCAGCGTCAATGGTAGCTTTGCGTTTGTTTTTTACTTCCCATAAATCATCGATTATCTACAGATGAGCTGCATTTAGTGGGAATTGATTTTCATTATAGCGCTCCCCATGCTGTCGTAGGACTCGCCAGGGCATCCTACGTACGGCTGTCCTAATAACACAGCCATGGGTCTCAATGTGGATAATCAGTGGTCAAAAAGTACACATTTGAGATCCTTACAAATGAAGCAAGACACACACAAACAAACAAACAAACTAACACAAAAAGCCGATTAAGCCTTGTTCTTCAGTCAACATTAAGACATTATTAAGATAATGCTGGGTGCTACTGTTAGTGATGACAACTGGGGTATTGTGAATAATTTTAAATAAAATTAAACATAAAACATACAATTTAAATAAAAATAAAATGAAAATTAACATTAACATTAAAATTAGAAATAAAATTTAAATAAATAATAAAATTTAAATTAAAAATTATTAATTAAATTAAAATTAATATCAAAATCACAAATATAATTAAAATTGGAATTGAAATTAGCTATACAATTAAAATTAATAATAACATTTAAATTAATAAACAAATTAAAATTAAACTTAATAATTAAATGAAAAAAAGTTATTAATATATTTAATTATATTAATAACTTTTTTTTTAAATCAAAATTAAAGTCAATTAAAAAATAAATTAATAATAAACTTACAATTGAAATTAAAATTAGGGTCAATATTAAAATTATTAACAAAATTTAAATTTAAATTAATAATAACACTGAAATTAATGATAAAATCTAAACTAAAACTAATTATAAAATAACAATTTTAAATTCAAATCACAATTATAATTTAAAATTTGAATTTAAAGTACAATTGGTATTAGAATTACATATAAAGTTAATAATACATTTAAAATTCAAACTAAAATGAAATTAAAACTTAAAATCAAAGTTAGAGTAACACAAGTAAGGAAAGTCTAAAGTCGGGCGGGGCCGACTATATTATACCCTGCACCACTTTGTAGATCTAAATTTTCGATACCATATCACATCCGTCAAATGTGTTTGGTGCTATATATAAAGGTTTGTCCCAAATACATACATTTAAATATCACTCGATCTGCACAGAATTTGATAGACTTTTACAAAATCTATAGACTCAAAATTTAAGTTGGCTAATGCACTAGGATGGAACACAATTTTAGTAAAAAATATGGGAAACATTTAAAAATCTGAAGCAATTTTAAGGAAACTTCCGCAAAAGTTTATTTTATGATTTATCTCTCGATATAATATGTATTAGAAGTTTAGGAAAATTGGAGTTCATTTTACAAACTTTTCGACTAAGGCAGTGGCGATTTTACAAAGGATATTGGTATTTTTAAGCATTTTTCGAAATCGAAAAACATATATATGAGACCTATATCTAAATCTGAAACCGATTTCAATCAAATTAGGCATACATGAGTATATTACTAATTGTAGCTTCCTCATGTGCAAATTTTCAACCAAGAATTGGGCCAAAAATTTTGGCTTCTGGGGCCAATAATAAAGTAACCATATCGGGCGAAAATATATATGGAAGCTATATCCT
>PGFW01016483.1:17718-35928 GCA_003123925.1 Haematobia irritans | reverse complement strand
GCAGGAAATATTTTTTTGTGGGTATTTTGGCTAGGCCTGTATTGAATTTTAGGGCTTTTGGCATGGTCAGGGCAAAGGCCATTGAGTTTTTAATATTTTTTTTTTTCGCGTGGACTCTTGTTTGTTTTTTTTTTTTTTTGTTTTAAATTTTAAAAATTTGCATTCATCCAAAGTTTTATTTAAGTAAATTGAAATTTTATTTTTCGCTTTGTTTTTCTGCAGGCCATATCGAACTCACCTCAGCACTTTGTGTGCTTACCAAACACAAAAAATTTCGGTGGTTAAGAAATTTGTCTTTGCGTTTTTTTCTTGGTTGTTTTCCAAAAAAGCAAAAATCCACCCTCCCTTTAATCTACTCTAAGTAAAATTTTCCGCAAAAAAAAAAATAAAAAAAAAACACAAACCACCACAAAAAAAAAGAAAAACTTGTTGTTTCTTTCTTTTAAATTTTTTATCAATGCTGATGATGATGATGACGGATTGAAGAATGATGATGGCTGGTCGTCAGGCTTCACTTTTGCTAGAGGGTCTTTTGTTTTTTTTCCGCAAATGTTATAACTTTTTGCTTTCATTTTAGTGGGCTTTATCTTTGATTTCGTTGTGTGTGATTTTTAGGGACTGTGAAAAATACTTTAATTCATATTGTATACCGAAATACAGGAGCTCTAGCGTTCCATGGAGAATGTGTTTACTTTCCTAAAGCAATTCCATCGGTAATATTTTCATTGATTTCCATACTCCATACCCCTACCCCAAAACTTTCCAATTTCCAAAATGATTGGAAACTTTATATTATGACACAAAAAAAAGGGGAAAAGGGGGGGCGCAATATGTATTTTACTGCTAACGAGAGGGTGCGGGACACAAGGAAAAAAATAAACATTTGTTTTGGTTGGGCTGGTGTATGATGGCCTAAATATTTTGCAAACAACCATTTATATATCAATTAAGATTTAAGTGTATACAATGCATTGGGAAAGTAAAACCGTAAAAGTAATCATTTTTATAAGAGTTTCTCTACAACTTCATAGTTTGTAATATCGAAACAATTGTATGGAAGTGGATTTGTGTTTCTAGTTTTTATTATTGAAAGTGTGAAAAACAATGAGTGAAAATTTCCTTAAATTCCTTTATGAGATTAGCAAGAACAAATTAACACAGAAAATTCTTATGCAGGAATTGAAGGGTGAAGATAATTGATAATGTTTTGTTTTCCAAGAAATAATAATTCGAATTACATAGCTTTTCAATTACTATTACATAATCAATAAAAATCATTTTAGAAAACGAATTGATGAACGATGAAACTAAGAATGATTTGCGGTGATAAGGCTGGCAAGCCAAGAAATTGTATTAGCAATTATTTTAATTTAATTTAGTTTTATATATAATACAAAACGTAAGATACAAACTAATCCTTCTGTGAAACAATAATCAGGATTAATTTATTATCATCCTTAGAACTAGTATTGTTACAATCATGAGACGCTATGCTTCAGTTCTGCTGTGATAGGCTTACGGAAGGTATTACTATATAACTACCCCCTTTTCCCACTATATTATAAATCCACTAAGGCTAGTATTTATTTCCAATATATTGAGATCAACATCCTTCAACATTCTGCCCACTGATAGTCTTACGAAAGGGGTTTACTTTTATCTAGCCCTTTTTCAAGATCAATTAGAGAAGATGGCGACTGGCCTTCAGTCCTTCGAATGTTTGAAGCTGCCATGCCTCAAGCTTCCCTTGGATTCATCTTATCTCTCAAAACTTTTCAAAGCGTTGTGCAAAACTGTGCCCTCACAGGGCTTATATAGCGATGTCTTCGGAGAGTTCCTTGGCCCTTTTGTCGTTCGTGGTTTTCCTCCTAGGTTACTTCCATTCGCACCGCTGAAAAACTTTATGTCGAAAGCTTTTTTTACCGCCATTAGGTGCCAAACACTTCGTTCCAGCTGTTATTTGAGATTCTTTCCTAAGATTGTTTCTTTCTGGTGCGGGTGTACCTCTTGCTGCGTTCTCAATGTCTGAAGTCGTTGGGGTAAGATCTTCAAGCTATCCTTCTCGTATACCAGGCTTTCCCTTTCGCGGTAGTTAACCGCAATGTCATTCATTGTTATGCCTTACTTGTATAACTCGGCTTCCTCCCTTTCATCTGACACCTTCAAAGTTACGGTAGTTCACCAATGACATCAAGGTAGTTCATCTATCTTCTGAGACTCCGTTTTGAACATCCCTACTTGATGCTAATTTTGATCTACTTATGTCCGAAGCTTTACTTACCCTATAGGTGCCATACACTTCGTTCTATCTCTTATTAAGATTCTTTCCCTGAGATTGTTTCTGCTGGCTGGATTACACTTTTTCTTGCTTCTTGGGGGTAGCTGAAGTGTTTCGGGAGATAAGCTGCAAGATCCTCACGTTATCCTTCTCGGTATACCAGGCTTCCGTCTGTTTTTTCTGTTATATTCAAAATTTTCCAGGTAGTTACCAATATGACATCAAGTAGTTCACAGTAGTCGTCGAGATGCGTGTTTGAACATCTCTACTAAATGTTATTTTTTTCTACTTTAATGCTTCGAATCTTTATTTACATCCATAGGTACCAACACTTCCTTCGATCTCTTATTATATAAGCTTTCCTGGGATTTTTCCTCTGGCTGGATTTTGACGTGCACATTTGCAGTGATTGCCCATGGGTGTTTGAAGTGTTGGGGGATCAGCTTTGCAGAATGCCTCAGATATCCTTCTCGGTATACCAAGAGAAGGATATCTTTGTTATCATGCCAAATTTCCCGCGGTAGTTTACGTTTGTGAAGCACCACCTACTTAATATCTTTATTGTCTGGCTTATGTCCGAAGCTTTTTATTTACCTCCATAAGTGCAAACACTTCCTTCGGCATCTCTTATTGAAGATTCTTTCCTGAGATTTTCTGTTTCTGCTAGGCTGCGGTGCACATTTGCATGTTCGTGGGCGGTATGCAGTGTTGGGGGATCAAGATAATTCAGGTATTACTTCTCGGTTATACCAGCTAATTCTCTATTTTCTCTGCCAACTTCCAAGATTTTCCAGGTACTCACTGATAAGCATCAAAGTTCTTCGCTCTATCTCTGAGACTCGTTTTGAACGATCCCTACTAACGTTTTTCGGTTCTACTTATGCCCGAAGTTTACTTAACCCCATAGGTGCCAACTCATCGTTCGAACGCTCATTTTGATCTTCTTTTCTGATCCTTCAATGTATCTTCTCGGTTCACTCGTTTACCTCTCTTCTACTCCGCCGTCTTCCAGTTTTTCATATAGTTACAGAAATAATATCAAGTATTTCGTCCTATGTTCGAGACTTCGTTTTGAACATCCCTTATTAATGTTCTATTTGCTCTACTTTAATGCTGGCCATGCGGGAATTTCACTTGACACTTAGCTAGAACATTTCTCTTCTTGATTTCTCAGTTTCTCGTAATGAAGCTCTTCTGCTTTGGCAAGCTATAATTTGACAACATTCACTTTCCCGATTGGGGACATTTCGCCATTTTCTCCTTGCGATTTGCTCAGGAGTTTGCGTTCGTTGGTTTCAGGGTCCACTATAATTCCTTCGTATTGTATCTTTACTAGACTCGTCCCTTACTGAATAACCTCAATTATTCTAAGAGCTGCCCTTCTAAAGATCGATGGCTAACTCGCCAATGCTTGATATTCTCCCATCACGTTTGGGCATTTTCAATTTTGTTTGTTTCTAAAAAGCTATTAGTTTTTATTGCACAAAGTCAATTCTTCAAAATTTCAATATAAGTGCAAACAAAATGCTAGTAAAGGAAGATGATAATTCATTTATAGGAGACTTAAAACAGTAAGATAAGTAAATCGAAAAGGCATCTTATTGCATGCAACGAAAACTCTTCAAATTTTGCGTTAATCAATTTCCGCAGTCAAATTCCTGTAACCGCTAACATATTTCTCTACCACTATATCAGTCGGAAAAAAACCTTTGAAATTACCATGTTCAGAAGATTGATTTCTACAAGGCAAACCTGCGATCTCTCAACATGTATTGCACATAAGCGAAACAATAAATGGACTAGTATTGAACCCAAAAATTTAAATTTAGGTTAATTTTGGAAGAATTAAACTTACATTTGTGGATAAAGTGATGAAACTACTGAAACATCTATACAAGTAATCGGTAATTTCTTATTCAAAATGAAAAAGATGCGATATTCAATTCATTTATATCAGATTTTATACTGAGTTTTTAATTTAGATCTTAAGGTAACCTAGAGTCGTGCTGGTAGGTTCATTTCTCGCGCAGTAGTCCAACTCGAAGTAGACATGGTTTACAGCTACAGCTTGCTCATGAATGCCTTCCTTCAGGCCAGCTATGATATTTTAACCGATCACGCAGAGATGCCGGATAATAAGAATTTTTTATTCGGTTTTATAAGATACAATTTCAAATTCCGATTGAGTGTAGAATAGTTGAGAATAGGCGGTGAAATGAGAATACCCATCCCTTGTTTCCTCTGTAAAGGCCTTCGTCTTTCTAACAATTTCATATGCTTCTGGACGCCCGTAGCTTCTACGTAATTAAAAAAACGGCAACATTTTGTCCCGCCATCAGAGAGGGGGTTTGGCGAATTGCCCTATAAGAAGCATGACATTGACTAATCGATTTTTAGAGGCTCAGATTAGAGCACAGCTGGATTTGGTTTAAGGCATCTGTTCGTTTTGTAATAGGAATTGTAAAGTTATTCCAAGAATTATTGGTAGCCGAGAAATTCTCTTACATAAAGAGTTCCGGAGGTTTTAGCCTGCCTCAAGTTCTTGATTACTAGAAGTAGAGAAGGAAAGTTGTTCTTTACTCAGTTAGCGATACTGGTAATTGGAGTTAAAAAACAAATTCAAAAAGACTGTTCACGGTACTAAACTTCCCGCACTTAAATACCCAAATGCCTTCAACATCAACAGCTCTTGAAGTGATTTAGCTCTTTTTTGATACTGTCGGCGTACAACCAACTCGACGTTTGAAGAACTTCTATTTCACCCAATCCATGTACTACTTTTTTAAAATGCTGACTATTGGCGCCCGTGCATGCTTAATTCAGAATCTAACATTTCCATCCTCGCTCGTCAGAGTAGGATTTTGCGATGTCCTCTAAGAAGATGGACATGACTGATATTAAGACTTTTAGGCAGCTGGAGTTTTGTAGCCTCTGTTTCTGCAATATACCGAGAGAAGGAATATTTGATCACCTCAAACAATGTTTCAACAGGCACCTTTTTCAACAGCGACCATGTAGCATACTTTGTGGCAAAAAACATTCTTTTCCTAGTCAAACGATGGTTTTAGGACCAAACATGCTACATATTTTCAGTGAAAAAGTAACATTTTGATGCTTGGAACATGGTTAGGGGTAAATCAGTATTCCTACTGCTGGCGTGGTAAACAGTGCAAAGTTATAACTCCACTATATATTTTTCGCATCGCCCCCCAATGCTGGGCAGCATAAAACGTCAAACAGTACTTTGCACTTTTTTTTCTCGACTCCTCTTCTGATGCAAGTCTATGTACCGAAATGTTTTGATAATGGCGTCCGTGCATAATACGCGTAATTCAGAAAACCAAACCATTTCGTAACCGCCGTCAGAAGAGGGGTTTTTGCGATGCCTTAAGTGCTATGTCTTTAGCTGGAGGAGAGAGAGAAGGAAAATCGACCTTCACTCGCGTACTGCTAGGCTATGCATTTACATTCTTATTCAATTTTCGGGTATGATGATTGCGTGTCGAAAGAAAAAAATGAGAAAAGCTACAAAAATTTTGCCACGAAATAACACAATGCTACAGCATTCAACAGCCAACCTTGATACTTTTGGCGTTTTTGCATACTCGTTAACATTAGAACTTGCGAATCTTTTTGGAATACGTTTACGGCTCACATCCACCTTACCAGAATCCAAAAGTCGAAATAGCATTCCATGCGTTGATGGAGAAAAGTTAAAATTCTCGATCAACGGACGACGCTTTCAACCAAGGACGAGACACAGTAATTTCAACCTTCGTGCCTCAATCCTTGAGTTAGTTGAGTATCAGCAGGCCTTAAGTAAGCTCAACTCTTAACCATGGTTGTCTGGAGGTCCTGCTGCTTATCGCCGGACATTAGCCCGCTGTTCCTGGTTTATTCCCACCGCGAACGTCGTTCATGAATAGAACTTATGAGTAGTTAGACTATTCAAGGTCCAGGTTGTGGAACCACAGTGGATGAAGTTCTCTCTCTCTCATCAAAAAGTGCTTGTCATAACTCTATACATTTAGTTCAACAACCTCCTTTTTTAAATTTTAGAGAAAGCTATAAAGAAATATAAACCTGAAGTGGCCGACAATGTGAAAACCTTTGGGTGTTCGTTGAAGCTGGGAATAGAAGTGCAAGCGGCGTATTGCTAAATATTGGCACCTTTACGTTGACTCACTATAAAAAAGCGGCACAGGATAATTTCAACTAAAAATGAAACTACATCACACAATTTTATTATCGTCTGTCCATCCATGAATAATATTTGTGAGGAATGTAGAGAGTTCACTCTTTTTCATCTCGTCTAACTGACAACATTAAGGCTCATGGTTTCTATGAAAGACTATGTAAAAATGTCTGAAAAATAAAATCAATTAAAGAGAGTACAATTTTGCATTTCCACATTCCATTCATTTATTATTTACCTTGGCTAATTTCCACAAAATTCAATTGAAAATTTAAAAACTTTTAAGGCCACATTCCATAATATTTTTTTCTTCTTCTTTTGAGGGTGTCCATCAATTTATCCAAATGATGTGTGTTGTGTGTTTATTATACTTATCACTATAAGGCATTCTTGTATTTTTGCCAATTTTTTTGTTTATAGCGGCTCCAAAACTGTTGTAATTTGACAGAATTGATGGTATTCTTCGTTCAATCATTTTTTGCTCAGTCAAGTATTTTTGAGGTTCTTTGTTGTTTCAACTTTATGGGCCCTTCAAAAGGCCCAAGCACACGAAAGCAATACAACATCCCGAATTTACACAGAACAGAAAGTTTATTTAACAAAACGAAAACAAAAAAAACTGTTTATTGTAATTATTTTACTTCGAAGGCTAGCGCGATAATGCTCTTTAACAGCGTAAAAAGCAGCCAAAAATGAAAAAACATAGATCAAGGAAAAACATCAATGGCAAAAATAAACGACCAACAAAAAAAAATATGGCATAAATATATTTTTGGATTGAAAACTAAAATTGCCCCAAATATTGTGATAAGAATATTTTCAAAAAGAAATATTTTTTTTTTTTCTTTATATAAACAAAAAGTGAACTATGCGCTAAAGCAAAATATATAAAATAATTATATTTAATTTAATAAAGATTGATTATTACGTACTTTAATTTCCTTTTGCTCTTCTTAAAAAAACGAATTTAATTTAAATTTTAATTCAAATACATTTATTTATACGTAATTAAAAATAAACTTAAATATACCTTAATTTAATTTAACTTCTTACTTCTTCTTAAAAATTTTAAAATAAATTGTTATTTAAATTTTTTAAATCTACACATATATATTGTATTGAAATTTAAATAAGTTTTTGAATTGTACCTTAAAATAAATCACTATTTGTCTTCTCCTAAAAAAAATATATATAAAATAAATTTATTGAAATTTTTTACAATCGACACACAATTAATTAATATTTTTTTTTAAATTGTAAAATATAATAAAGCAAAATATATAAAATAAATTTATTTTGAATTTTTTAATAGACACAGTAATTATATGTAATTTAACATTAAGAAATTACATAATTTAATTTTCATCTTGCTCCTTCTAAAAATAAAAATAATAATTTTTTTAATTTTTAAATCGATAATTTATTTATTACGTAATTAAAATAAATTAAATATACTTTAATTTTAATTTACTCTTGCTCTTCTAAAAAAAAATTAAAAAAATTATTTTATTTAAATTTTTATATTCTACCATATAATTGTTATTGAATTTAAAAATAAATTGAATTGTACCTTAAAGTAATTTACTATTTGCTCTCCTTAAAAAAAATATATAAATTTAAATTTATTGAAATTTTTAATGCGACAACAATTAATTTATATTAATATAAATAAATTGAATTAGATATACATTAATTTGTAGTTTTAATTTAAATTTTTAATCGACATAATTAATTATATTTTAATTTAAATAAATTGAATATACCTTTATTTAATTTACTCTTGCCTCTTAAAAAAAAAAATTAAAATTAAATCTTATTAATATTTTATAATCGGACACATATTAAATTAAATTAAAATTGAATTGGTATATTCCATTAATTAATTTTATTTAAAGTTTTAAATCGACACATTTTATTAGATTTTTATTTAAATAAAATTGTAAATATACTTTAATTTTATATTTACACTTTGCTTCTTCTAAATATATAATCAATACATGTATATAAATTATTTAATCCGACAGCAAGTAATATATAATTAAATTTTAAATAAATGTATTGAGATATACATTTAAGTTATATTTAATTTAAGTTTAATTTCGTTGTTTAATTTTAAATTTAATTTAATTTATATTTATTTTATTGTATTTTATTTTAATTTATTTTAATTAATTAAAATCATCTTACTAATCATATAATTTAAATTTAAGTAATTTTAGACTAAATTAATTTTATATACTTAATAATTTTAATTAATAATTTTGCTAAATTTTTTTTTCTAATTTCCTTAGTTATATCGATTTTATATCGATTTTATATTTTTTTTTATTATAATTCACCTTCAAATTTATTGTGCGCCTCTTAAATCAAATTTTGTCTTTCAAAATTTCGCTACTTGGTTTGTATGGTATTCGTGGTTTTTCCTCCTCGTTTTGTTATTTTGGTTACATTCGTAGACCTCTTAAGCTAAACAGTCAATATTTATTTAAGCACTTGCACTTGGAAAATGATGAATAAGTGCCCCTGTTCACAAAATCTTTTCACCATCTCATTTTATTGTACCACAAAAAATAAAAAAATAAAAACAGACACAGTTACTACCACATTATTTTTCCAATCATGCTGTGCTACAAGGAGGCTCAACGTCATGGTAGCTTTGGTTTGTTTTTACTTCCCATAAATCATCAGATTATCTAAGATGAGTGATTTAGTGGGAATTGATTTTCATTATAGCGCTCCCATGCTGTCGTAGGATCGCCAGGGCATCCTACGTACGGCTGTCCTATAACACAGCCATGGGTCTCAATGTGGATAATCAGTGGTCAAAAGTACACATTTGAGATCCTTACAAATGAAGCAAGACACACACAAACAAACACAAAAAGCCGATTAAGCCTTGTTCTTCAGTCAACATTAAAGACATTATTAAGATAAGCTGCTGCGGTGCTACTGTTAGTGATGACAACTGGGGTATTGTTGAAATAATTTTAATAAAATTAAACATAAAACATACAATTTAAATAAAATAAAAAATGAATTAACATTAACATTAAATTAGAAATAAAATTTAAATAAATAATAAAAATTAAAATATTATTAATTAAATTAAAATTAATATCAAAATCACAAATATTAATTAAAATTGAATTGAAATTAGCCTATACAATAAAATTAATAATAAACATTTAAATTAATAAACAAATTAAAATTAAACTTAATAATTAAATGAAAAAAAGTTATTAATATATTTAATTAAATAACTTTTTTTTAAAATCCAAAATTAAAGTCAATTAATAAACACTACTTACAATTTGAAATTTACAAATTAGGCGTCAATTAAAATTATTAACAAAATTTAAATTTAAATTAATAATAACACTGAAATTAATGATAAAATCTAAACTAAAACTAATTATAAAATAACAATTTAAATCAAATCACAATTATAATTAAAATTTGAATTTAAAGTACAATTGGTATTAGAATTACATATAAAGTTAATAATACATTTAAAATTCAAACTAAAATGAAATTAAAACTTAAAAACAAAGTTAGAGTAACACAATAAGGAAAGTCTAAAGTCGGCGGCCTCGCTATATATTATACCCTGCACCACCTTGTAGGTATTATCGATACCATATCACATTCCGTCAAATGTGTTTGGTGCTATATATAAAGTTTGTCCACAAATACATACATTTAAAATCACCCGATCTGCACAGAATTTGAATAACTTTTTACAAAACTATAGACTCAAATTTAATGTTGGCTAATGCACTAGGGTGGAACACAATTTTAGTAAAAAATATGGGAAACATTTAAATCTGAAGCAATTTTAAGGAAACTTCGCAAAAATTTATTTATGATTTATCGCTCGATATATATGTATTAGAAGTTTAGGGAAATTGGAGTCATTTTTACAACTTTTCGACTAAGCAGTGGCGATTTTACAAGGAAAATATTGGTATTTTTAACATTTTTGTCGAAATCAGAAAAACATATATATGAGACCTATATCTAAATCTGAACCGATTTCAATCAAATTAGGCATACATGAGTATATTACTAATTGTACTCCTAGTGCAAAATTTCAACCAGATTGGGCCAAAATTTTGGCTTCTGGGGCCATATAAGTCCATATCGGGCGAAATATATATGGAAGCTATATCTAATTTTGAACCGCGATTTCAAAAAAAACACATGACTATACTTACCAACTTGTACTCCTTGTGCAAAATTTTCAGCCTATCGCGGGACATAAAACTCTGGCTTTCTAGTTCCCATATAGGTGCAGTCATCGCCGGCGAAAAGTATATATGGGCAGCCTATTATGTAAAATACTGAATCTCGCTCAATTTCAACCAAAATCTTTAGCACTCATACGCGACAATGTCTAAAGTCTACTCCCTGCTCTTGCAAAAATCTTCAGCAAAATTGGCCAAAACTCTAGGCTTTTAGCGGACCATATTAGTCCAGTATCGGTCGCGACAAGATATTATATGTGAGGCTATTACTTAAACCTAACCGATTTCATATTAAATTTTGCACCACTTGGAACTATATACTAATTGTCCACTACCTAGTGCAAAATTTCAACCAATCGGCAAAAAATCCTGGCTTCTGGGTGCCATAGATAGGTCCATAATTTTTTTTTTCGTCCCGGCCCGAAATATATATGAAGGAGCTATATCCTAAATCTGAACCGATTCTTCAAATCAAAATTTTTTTGCACACCTTGACTTAACCGCTAAATGTTATGTTTTGTACAAACATTTTCAAGGCAAACCGGTACTAAAACTCTGGCTGCTTGGGTCCATATTTGTGCATATCGGCGCGAAATAAGATAACTAATGGGAGCTATATTTAAATCTGAACCGATTCCTCTTCCCAAAATCAAAATAGCCGGTTCTTATTCTGACCCATAATTAGGAACATGTGCCCATTTTGAAGGGCGATCTGGAGCTTAAAATTTTGCGACCTAGGACTTTCTGATCACAAAAATCGTGTTCACAACAGACGGACGGACGGACAGACGGACAAGACGCGACATGGTTATATCGACTCAGGAGACCCACCCTGAGCATTAAATTGCCAGATCAGACACCGTCTGTGTCTATTCTCGTCTCCTTCTGTCGGTGTTACAAAACATATGGCACTAACTTATAACTACCCTGCTGTTGCACCACGTTTGTGCGCAGGGTATAACTCAAGTCAATTTTAAAAAACCAGACACCAACGTCTAAAGTTACTATATTATACCCTGTACCACTTCAGAATCTAAATTTCTCGATCCGCATATCACATATCGTCAAATGATGTTGGGGGCCTATAACAGTTCCTATCCCAAATTCATAAATTTGAAACTTCACCCGATCTGCCACCGAATTGATAGACCCTCTCTACAAAAATCTATAGGACTCAAATTTAAGTCGGTAATGCACTAGGTGGAACACAATGTTAGTAAAAAATATGGGAAACGTTTAGAATCTTGACAGCATTTTAAGGAAAACTTTCGAAATATCAGAGTTTATTCTCATGAATTATCGCTTCGATATACTTACTGTATCTAGCACGCGGAAGTTGGAGGCAAATTTAGAGTCATTTTTATCAACTTTTCGACTAGCTGCAGCGCGAGCGACCTTTTTATCAAGCGCACAGATGCTCGGTATTTTGACCATTTTTGTCGGAAATTCAGGTAAAAAACCTATTAGTATTTGGCAGCATAGCAGCTCATCTAAAGTCGAACCGCATTCAACCCAATTCCTCACATTAGCTTACAATGCTAATTCAAGCTCCCTGTTGCAAAATCTCAACAAATCGGAGTTAAAAATTGCCCTCCCCATGTGGTCATCTTATGAGCTGTAAATTCGGGCGAAAGCTTTATATGGGAGATATATCCAAATCTGAACCGATATTCAAGCAAATGTTTGGCGCACCGCATAGTCTCCACAACGGCCAGAATCTACTCACTCCTATCGCATGAAAATTCTTCTAACTATCATTCGGAGGCAAAAAATTCGGCCTCCTGCTGGTGGCAAACGGGAGTGTGGGTAAATCGGTGCCGAAAGGCTTATCATCTAAATCTAACCGATTTTGCTGATATGTTTGCAAAGTTTTTCGCAGACTCAGTCAAAACATATGCCTCGGCATTACGGAATTTGAGGAAGATCGGTACTGATATACACGGCCAATTATAGACCATGATCCGGGGGTGAAAAAATATATTATGGCCAGCTATATCGTAAATCCTGAATCCGATTTTTTCCAAAATCAATAGGGCATCGTCTTTGAGCGAAACAGGACCCTATACCAAAATTTTAGGAAACAATTCGGACTAAAACTGCGAGCTGTACTTGTTCACACAAAAATACATCAACCAGACAGACAGACAGGACGGACAGATACAGACGGACAGAACAGAGCGGACATCGCTAAAGTCGACTCAGAATTTATAATTCTAAGACCCGATCCGGTTATACTAAAAGGTTGGTCTATGATTACTCCTTCTTGGCGTTACATACAAATGACAACTTATTATACCCTGTACCACAGTAGTGGTGAAGGTATAATAAATAGATAATTAAAGCTAACAATTGAAAATTAACAATTAGGTCAATATTAAAATTACAGATTGATTAACAAAATTTAAATGTAAATTAATGCATAACACTGACAATTAATGATAAAATCGCTAAACTAAACTATAGTTATAGTTTAGATTTTTATCATTAATTTAGTATTTAATATTAATTTAAATTTATTTAATGCTTATTAATTTTAAATTTCAATTGTAAGTTTAATATTAATTTAGTTTTTTATTGACATAAAGAGATAAAAAAAAAATTAATATTAAACTTACAATTGAAATTAAAATTAATAACAAAATCTTTAAACTAATAGATATAATTAAAATTAATGATAAAATCTAAACTAAAAACTAATTCATAATAATATAAATCCAAATCACCAATCATAATTAAAATTTGAAATTTTAAAAGTACAATGGTATATAGAATTGGTATTAAATTTGAAAGTCAACTTAAATAGAAATTAAAATCAGATATTATCATTTAAACTTAATAAAGTTAATAATAAATTGAAAGTCAACTAAAAGAAATGAAATCAATATTGATCAAGTTAAACGTTAAAACCAAAGCTAAGAGCTAAAAAAATTGAAATGAAAATTAATACTTGAAACGGAATTAGAGTCAAAATTAGAATTAAAGATTAATAAATTAAAAATTTGAGAATTATAAATAAAATGAAAATCAATAATTTATTTATTGATTTACAATTTGAAAAAAAATCAAATTTAAAAATTTTTAAATTCTAATTTATAAAACAAAACCAAAAATTACTGATAAAATTTAAATAAAATAAAATAACTGTATACATTATAATTGTATTAGCTTAAAATTAAAAATAAAATTTAAACCAAGATGTATAGTCAAATTAGATTACATGTTAAATTTTATATAAAAAATTCGAAAATAAAATAAAATTGAAAATAAAATAAAACTAAAATAAAATAAAATAAAATAAAATAAAATAAAATTTAAAGATAAAATAATAGTAATTAACAATAATAATAAAAAAATTCAATGCTAGAATTCAAAAAATTAGAATTAAAATTAATAATGATTAAATCGATAAAAATTTAAAAATTCAATAGAAACAAAAAACTAAAATTAGTGATAAAATTAAATAAAAAAAGAATTTACATTCAAAATTTCAAAATTAGGCTTAAATCAAGATTAAAATTAGAATTAAAAATACAATAAAATTACAATTGAAATCTAAATAGGTCAATTTAAAATTAAAATGGATAATAACATAAAATTAATGTAGAAATAAACATTAAATTAAATTTAAAATCAACAATTCAATGTATGATTGATCTATGATAATAAATAGTTATATAAAATTAAACATATCATAAACAACATTAAAATATTTTTTTTCTGTAGATTATCTTAAAAATGAACTTATGAAAATTAATATTAAAAATTTAATTAAAAATTATACTTACTTAGACTTAAATATTAAAATACAAATTACAATAAAATCTTAAATTAAATCTTATAATTAAAATTATAAACTAAACTCATAGGACTTCAAATTAATAAAAAAATTAAAATAAAATAAAATAAAAATTCTAAACTTAAATTTATTTTCAGTGAAATGTCCATCATAGATTCAACTTGGGTTAATAGTTACAATTGCCCGACTTGAATACTCCTCACGTCTTTTCAAGTGCCGGTTTATCGCCTATCTCAGTATTTCTTGGTAAATTTTTTTTTTTTTTTTTTTTTTTCTGGAAATTTGTTTAGGAAAAATACTTAGACATATTCAGTTTCTTGTTATATCACCACCCTCTTACTTATCAACACAGTACTGCCCTAATCTAACAAGTTTCCCTATAAAGTACTTTTCTTAGGCCCAATCCCGAACGCGTCTCCATTACGGTGGAAGCCCCACATTAGAGAAGTTCTTTGGATTTACATTCAACCGTCACCAGAATTACTGAGATGCCTGGGCATAAAACCACCGTGAACATTTTAAATTTAACAATTGAAAATGAACAATGCAAATTAAATTAAATTTCATTTTTTTTTTTCTGTAGGAAATCATAAATTTAAACTTAAAAATTATTATAAATAAAAAAATTAATAATAAATAAAGTTAAAATGAAAATTGAAATTAAAATTAAAAGTAAAATAATAATAAAACTAAAATTAATAGTAAAATTAAATAAATTAAAATTGTCTATGTAGCAAATCCCTACTTTTTATTTAATCTTCTCTTATGGGTCCTTTATCAAATAATCATCCATGTAAATACCATGGCCATTTCTAACGATTATGACGCTTATATCAGTTGTGGTCATGACAGTTAGACTTAATTGGCTTTATCCTGTTTCATCTACTCGTGTTGGTGTTGGTGCCCCAACAAACATCCTTTGGTTGCCAATATCGAATTGAAGCTACATCTAATGGTAGTTATAGCTTCAATGACAGTTGAACTAATTATTACATATTTCTATTTATTTATAATTATTATTGCAAAGAAGTTGTTGTCATTGGTATGACTACGAGGAAAGACTAATTAAGATGGTTGCTTTAGTATATCATTAAAGGAATACGAATGTATAGAAAGATTATGAAATTTTGATGATAAAGGTAGATAGCAAAATCAAATCTTTATGTGAAATTTAAATTCACAAAGAAATGGATTTATTAAGTAAATGAGTTATTTGTATCTGATAAATTGTAAGTGAACAATTTTGTGCTTGGGAATTGGGACAATTTTTGATGAGATGCTGATTATTTAGTCAATTATGGGAGGATATGAATGACATTTAGCTTCAAATGATAATTAACAAATAATCTGATATATTAAATCTACAGAAAACAGTTTGAGGTCGAGTCATTACAAAAGCAAAAGAAAACTATTTTCTTTTACAAATATTTTCCCAAATCTCCCGGTCTTCTGAAAATATTATTTTTCTTGTTTTTTTCTTCTTTGTAATCAATAAAACCCTAAAAAGTATTTTATCATCAAACACTTTGTTGATTTGACATGGAAGTTTCCATCAAATAGTTTAGTTCAACAATAATATTATCACTTTGAAATCTGATTTGCCATGTTTCAGAAAATTTTATCGAGGCAAAAAGGCAAAGTACTCTCTATGAGCTTCCCTGGATTTATTTGCCAGTATTAAGTTCTTTTTGGTGAACAACTTCTATCGCCAGAGTGAACAACAACCCAAAAGACTTGTTTACACAACTCAAACATTATCTTCCGCCTGATGGATCAATAACGAAATAGTTTAGATAAACATTGAGCATTATAGTTGAAACGATTGCGAACGCAAGCGAACTTTTGTGCCAATATTTGTGAGTGAATGATATACCCAGAGAGTATACAGGAAATACAGACAGAAATGATATGGCGGTGAAAAATGGGTGTAAAATTCAGATTTTTTTTTTTTTAAATTTGTGTTCATTTAGAAAATTTTGTCAAAATATTATTTCATATGAAACTTTTGGTTGTCAAATATTATTTTTATAGAAAATTTTGTAAAAATTTCGTATTCTATAGCAAATGTTGTCAAATTTTATTTCTATAGAAAATTCGTAAAATTTAACTTTTTTGTTAAATTTCCCAATATTTTATTGTCTATAGAAAATTTTATCAATATTAGTTTCTATGAAAATTTTGGTCAATGTTTATTTCTTCGATTTTTGTCGAAATTTATTTGTATAGAAATTTTTGTAAAATTGTATTCTATAGAAAATTTTGTCAAAAATGATATTTTCTATACGTAATTTCAAAAAAAAAAAAAAAAAAAAAAAAAAAAAAAAAAAAAAAAAAAAAAAAAATAAAAAAAAAAAAAAAAAAAAAAAAAAAAAAAAAAAAAAAAAAAAAAAAAAAAAAAAAAAAAAAAAAAAAAAAAAAAAAAAAAAAAAAAAAAAAAAAAAAAAAAAAAAAAAAAAAAAAAAAAAAAAAAAAAAAAAAAAAAAAAAAAAAAAAAAAAAAAAAAAAAAAAAAAAAAAAAAAAAAAAAAAAAAAAAAAAAAAAAAAAAAAAAAAAAAAAAAAAAAAAAAAAAAAAAAAAAAAAAAAAAAAAAAAGAAAAAAAAAAAAAAAAAAAAAAAAAAAAAAAAAAAAAAAAAAAAAAAAAAAAAAAAAAAAAAAAAAAAAAAAAAAAAAAAAAAAAAAAAAAAAAAAAAAAAAAAAAAAAAAAAAAAACAAAAAAAAAAAAAAAAAAAAAAAAAAAAAAAAAAAAGAAAAAAAAAAAAAAAAAAAAAAACATATCAAATTTTTTTTCAAATTTTTATGTTCTATAGAAAAGTTTTGCTTTAAATTTTATTTCTATAGAAAAGTTTGTTAAAATTTCATTTCTATAGAAAATTTTGTTAAAATTTTATTTCTATTTGATCAAAATTGTATTTCTATAGAATTTTTTGTCAAAATGTTATTTCTGTAGAAAATTTTGTCTAAAATTTATTACTAAGGAAAATTTTGTCAAAATTTGATTTCAAATTTTAGTTTCTACTATGGAAACTTTATGCAAAATATTACTTGTCTTTAGAAACTTTTGTCAAACATTATTTCTATTAAAAATTTTGTCAAAATTGTTTTCTATAGAAATTTTTGTCTCAAAATTTTTTTTTTATAGGAAATTTTGCCAAATTTTAATTTTATATAGAAAGTTTTGTTAAAATTTAATTTTTATAGAAAATTTTCCAAAATTTTATTTCTAGTAGGAAAATTTTGCCAAAATATTATTTTATTTGATTAATTGCATTATTTAATTTTGTTCAATTAAAGGCCCCATCAGATGCTCCCTGCCCCTTATAGTTCCCATAGCTATTGAAAATATTCAAGAGCAAATACGCATTCCCAATAGTGTAAGTAAAGATAGGAGATTTGTTGTTCGTGATTGTCGTATGCCAGAACGAGTACATCAAAATCAATGCAAATAAGATGCTTTTGACTTCAAACCAAATTGCAGGCAAATAATTTGCCTTGGTGGCCTGCTTAAATATGAAACGAAACTGGTTGGGGCCATGAAAGAGTTTAACATTTTTGGGATACCACCAACATCATCGCCACCAACCAGAATAAAAATGCGATGTGACAACAGTAAGTAGTAGTAGTTAATAATCCAACAATTTTGAAGCATAAAACGAGAAAGAACAAAAAAAAAAAAAAACAAAAAAAAAAAAAAAACAC